>WNWK01007383.1:2500-94725 GCA_009830355.1 Cherax destructor | reverse complement strand
TGGGGGAATGGATTCTAATGAATCACCCAAAATGTTGTAAGGCTACACTATTTGGGGGAAAAATTTAAATCAACCCAAACTCCCTAAATTGAAAAAAACAATGGACTTAAACATTTTTTGGGTTAAAGGAGGCCTGTTACTGAATATTGATGCAACTAAGGCATTAATGATATATTATAAAACTTACAATTCATCTACACCATGGAAAAAATTGATGGATTCAACCCAAAATAATGCCTATTTTGGGGAACCCCACGAAAGGGGACAATCAACCCTGAGTATTTAACTGAGTCAATACGTCTGACCTATCATAGTAAAAAATAAAAAGGCACAGCATTTCCTTTTTTGTTGATAACGGCGAAGCCAGCTTTGACGCTTTAGTTTATATTATATCGCATTAGGAGATAGCTTTTTTTTTTTCCCAATTACACAACAAAAAAAATACCTCAATTGAACCCACTTAATACACTATATTTTACCACCAAAATGAAACCCGGGGGTACATTCAACAATTACCAATGAGAGAGACATTTACAGGGGAATAAAAAGAGGAGATGGTCATTTTATGAACCAGGATCTTCGATTTAAGAAATAAGTCAAGAAAAAAAAAAAGAAAAGCTTAAAAAAGAGTGAAAATTTAAAAGGGGAAGGGAATCAAAGACTTCCTGAAAGTTTTTTTTTTTCCCCGGTATGTGAAGGAATAAGACGAGACTGAAAAAAGTTACATTGGGGGAAAAAAAGATTTTATACGTAATCTACTTAACACAGATACCCCTCTAACAATGGTGATAATAATAATAATAATAATAATAATAATAATAATAATAATAATAAAGTGTTTCGACTCATAAGCAACGAGATTTATAGACTTAACCTTGGTAGGTAAAAGAATTCAAGTGCAACTAATGTGACATTTTATTGTGGCAACGTTTCGCTCTCCAGGAGCGAGTGTGATGGAGATGATTTCACACTAGAAGACACCAAAGAGATTGCAGAAACCAAGATCTATATTGATCAGGGCGGGAAAAAAAATTAGGTTAGATCAAAGTCACCAGTGACATGATCCTGAGAAAATTAACCGATTACAACCAAACAAGTCTATTTTTTCCAACCCTTTTTTCAAGCCTAAAAATACAATTTTATCTCGTATGGGCCTAATCGCATGCTTGTACACTATTCTATGGTGGCCAATAGGCCTCCTCAGTGTGATCACAAGAACCATTAGAAATTCGGCTTTAGGTTTATAAGTTCAATTTTCAAGTATAGGCTTGAATGTGTTTACATGAATACATTGTTCATAGGTGTAAACATTATTCATTCGTGTCAGCATTGTTCATGCTTGTGTATAATGTTTGTAATCTCGGGATTTAGGCCTGTGTATTGTTTTCTTCGGTGTGAATATTGTTCATAAGTGTTTATTTTATTATGTATGAATATTGTTCATGTGTGTATATTGTTCATTGTGTATATTGTTCATGTGTGTATATTGTTCATGGTATATTTTCAGTGTGTATATTGTTATGTGTGTTAAAACTGACTGTAGATGTGTTCATTGTAATTACTAGTGTATATTGCGTTTGTGTGTTCATTGTTCATCTGTGTGCTGGTGTATGTATGTATACATTGTTCATAAGCATGTCCTTGTGTATATATATGTGTACATTGTTCATACTTGTGTACGGATGTATGAATGTGTACGTTGTTCATATTTCAGCCTCAAATACAAGGCAGCCGCCTTGATGCCGGTGAAGGGCTCTTGATCTAAGGAACTGAATCTACCCTTTCTTTCCTTGAATTAAACTCGTTTGTCTCCCATTCTTCAAGGGCTGCATGAATCTCAATACCTCACCCCAGACACCTCACCCCAGACACCTCACCCCCAGACACCTCACCCCCAGACACCTCACCCCCAGACACCTCACCCCCAGACACCTCAACCCCAGACACCTCACCCCCAGACACCTCACCCCCAGACACCTCACCCCCATACACCTCAACTCCAGACACCTCACCCCAGACACCTCACCCCCCGACACCTCACCCCCAGACACCTCACCCCCAGACACCTCAACCCCAGACACCTCAACCCCAGACACCCCCAACCCCAGACACCTCACCCCCAGACACCTCACCCCCAGACACCTCACCCCAGACACCTCACCCCCAGACACCTCACCCCCAGACACCTCACCCCCAGACACCTCACCCCCCGACACCTCACCCCAGACACCTCAAACCCCCGACACCTCAAACCCCAGACACCTCAACCCCAGTCACCTCACCCCCAGACACCTCACCCCAGACACCCCCCCCAGCACCTACCCCCGACCCTCACCCCAGACACCTCACCCCAGACACCTCCCCCCGACACCTCAAACCCCCGAAACCCCACCCCCGCCCCCACAACCCCACCCCCCGACACCTACCCCCCGACACCCACCCCCCGACACCTCACCCCCCGACACCTCCCCCCCCCCCAGACACCTCAACCCCAGACACCTAACCCCCACACCCAACCCCAGAACCCCCACCCCAGTCCCCCCAGCACCTCCCCCCGAAACCCCACCCCAGCCCCACCCCCCCTCACCCCCATACGCCCCCCGCCCCCACCCCCAGACACCTCCCCCCCCAACACATCACCCCCCCGGGGCCTCCCCAAACCCCCCCACACCTCAAACCCCCGAACCCCCCCCCAGCACTACCCCCCTATCCCCCCAATGCCCCCCCAAAAATTTTCACCCCTTTTTTTTGCTTCCATGCACTATTCAGCGTAACTTATTGCTCGGCCATTATCGTTACGGAATCGAAACTCAGACAAGCAAACATTTTTATTCAATTTTTTCCCGAGGCATTTCCAGGCTGTTGTTTGACGTTGAAAACGCCGGCCGGATGTTGAAGGCATCAAATGTTAATCCCCCAGCGAGCGTTGCGACAGGAAAGCACGGTCTAGATGCCATTAGTCCCCCAACATCGTGGACAGGTCGTAAAAACGGTTTTGTGCCATAAATCCTCGGGTCTATAGGCCTGTTAGACACTAACTGGTAGCCGAACCCCGGATTTTTTTATCTAAAATTTTTTTAAGGGGGTTATATTTACTTGTGCAGGGGGGTGAATTTTCCTCTATATTTTTTGCAAATTTAAAAAACCCAAAAACTCACTGTTCATTTAAAAAAGAGATTTTAAAAGAACCCCTTAAACAACTTGTACAATCTCTTTATTTTACTTACGACTAAAATCTAATGGCTTTCAAAACAAAATTTTTTAAGGGGGGTGGGTGATAAGCCGAGGAAGGCCTCGGTCAGAGCCAAAAACTCCACGGGGTCATCCATGACTCCCCCACCCAGGCCTTGTCCTTTTCCCCGAAAACCTTCCAATTATTTTCATCTTTAAACTTTCTTTTTCCTTTTATTTGGGTAATCTTTAAGCCTTTTATAAACTGGGTCTCAAGCTGCAAAACCCTTTTCAGCCATATTTTAATCCTAAAATGGTTTAAAAACTCTAAATAAATGGGAAACAATGGGTTATATACCGTATAAGGCAATTGGTTTAAAAAAAATTGGAAAACCAGGACGTATTTTTAAAAAACGTTTCGGCCCGGTCTTAAACCCGGAGGAGGTTTCGGGGTCAACACCCCGGCCCCCGTCCGTGCCAAGGTCCCAGTCCAAATTTTAAATGGCGTTGGTTTTTCCCCGTGTGTTTAAAAACAAAGTATTATTTTACGCTTTCCCCTTACGCTCTTTTCCCCTACATAAGAAAAAAAAATTAAAAAAGGCTGATTCCTCTATATTAATCGGAAATTTTTCCCCAAAAAGTGAACTCTGTTTGAATTCCCTCCAGTTGATGTTCAGTTTCCCCTTTGAGTTTACAGTTGTGGTTTCCCCGTTTTTCATCTAAAAATTTTTTTTGCTTCCTCCTTTTTTTCTTTTCAATTCCACTTTCCTTCTACACTACTTATTTTTCCCTACCATCACACCTCTACCACTTCTTTTCCACCTTCTTTCTTCCTCGTCTTTTTTTTCATTTCTTCCCCCATTTTTTCCCCCCCCGTGTTTATGGGAACTAGTTAATAGCCCCAATTTGGCCGAAACCCCTAGTCTTTTTCCCTCTGGGGTTATTCTCTCTCTCTCCCTCTCCCCTTAAAAAAAATTTCTTAATTTTCCGGTTTTCATTCTCTTTTCCCCCCTTCTCAGATATCCTCATCACTGTACCGAGTGAAGGAAAAAGTCTTTCTTTTTAGATCGGGGAAATAGCGCAGCAGCACGGCATAGAGAAAGAAGTCTATAATGACGAAGATAAGGGGGGAAAACGACGACGACGCTATGATGAAATAATTTCTGCAATTATCAGGAAAAACAATAAGAGTGAAGGAATTCTGGGGCTTAAATATAGAATTTCATTAACTTTTTTTAACAAAAAAATTAAAAAATTATTCTATTTTTCTCCCCCTATATATATATATATATATATATATATATATATATATATATATATATATATATATATATATATATATATATATATTTTTGAAACCCCAACAGTGGTATTGTTCCCCCCTAGCCAAGGACTCAACCCCCTTTTACTGGCTCTGCTAATAAGCGAAAACCCATGACCCTTAACCCCCGGTCCTGAGTATTAAAACCCCATGGCTCAAAATGGCAGGGCCCCCCCCTCTTTTTCCTGGTGGGGTTTCCCCTTTTTAATGACCCCCTTCCCGGCCCCGCCCCCCCCCCCATCCACCCCGTGCCCTGTGCCCCCTTTTCTGCGCCCCCGGATCCCCCACTGTTTTTTTTTTTAAATTTTTGTTTTTTTTAAATTTTAATTTTTATTTTTTAAGGTCCCCCAGGGGCATGGTAAGGGCCCTCCCCCCCCCCCCTCCTCCTAAGGCCCCGATTTCCCTTTTTTGGGTTTCCCCTGGGGGTAAAATTTTTTTTATAATGAAAAAAAAATTTTCAATTTTTGGAATTTTTTTTTTGAAATGACACCTTTTTTTTCCTTTTTTTTTTGTTTTCCCCCCCTTTGAAATGTTTAATTTTTTTTTGTTTCCCAATTTGAGATTTACCCACTTTTCGAAAATTTTTTCAATTTTAAATGTGAGTCGACTTCTGGGAGCGTCACGAAAGACACAAAGGAAGGTAAAACATTGTTGTTGTTGGGACAGTCAGGTTGGTACATGGATGGGCTTTCTGTTTGATTGTGGAGTAGGAGACAGAGGTTTGCTTTCCGGGGGCTGGGATGGAGGATATTGTTACCGTCTGGCGACATCATGGGGAGGTAATGGGAGCAATCCTATTATCTGTCTCAGTGCTGGAGGCAACGATGTTGGGCATGGGTAGGACCTACTAGCAGGTTTAGGTCAGCAATAGACATAATTGGAAGAAGGGTGGGAACCTGTCATATGGGGTTTTTTTGGGAGGGTTGAAATGAAGGGCTGTCAGGGCAATTGGTTAAATTGGCGGGACAAATACTAAGGAAAATTCAGAACATTCTTTGACAACTGGGACCTCTTCTATGCAAAATGACATGTTATGCCAGGATGGGGTTCACTTACCCAGGTCTGGGGGGGGGGCACTGGCAACTGCAGTGGAGGGGGCTGTTAGGGCTTTAAACTAGAAAAGTTAGTGGTATGGGTTTTGGGGGAAAACAGAGAGCCCCAGTGTAGTAATTTTATAGTTGTGGAGAACTGAATTGGGCAGAAATAAGGTGGATAGTGGAAGCTGTGCACTAGATGACAAGGACAGTTGGATAGTGGAAAAACAGAGATGAGCGGAAGGGTAAAAGAAAGGGGGGTTCTAAATATTTTCCCAATAGTCGTAGTGCAAATAAGATGGACAGTTGAGATTGTTAATACGGGTAATATTGATTTTTTGCAATAACGAGACATGGTTTAATATGAAAAATCGGGACTTGCCTGGAAAATGTCACATTCAGGGTTTTTGTTCCAAGTGACAGAAGTATCAGAAAGGGGTGGGGTGGCACTCTATGCCCGTGATCATTTAAATTTTTTAAAATGGGTTAAAGTCTAATTCACATACAGAGTCTTCTGGATAGAATTTTCAGAGGGGTGAAAAATTGATTTTAGGCTTTTTACCGTCCTCCAAACTTGATGGGAACAAGGAGCTACTTTGGGGAAATTGTTAAGGCCCAAGACCATAACGTAGTAATTCTAGGGGACTTTAACTTTAGTCGATTGATTGGAATTTCATAAAAGGGGTTTGAATCTAACGACTTTTTAGAAGTAGTTCAGGTTTTTTTTGAAGCAGTTTGTAACAGAACCTACAAGGAAATAACCTACTTGACTTGGTTCTGGCAAGAAGAAACCCTTGTTAATAATTTAGAAATTACAGGGAACTCGCTCAAGCGACCACAAGTCAATTACCTTTAGCTTGAATGGATGTATGATAGTAGGGATAATTCAGTAATGGTCCCAGTTTTTTCCTTAGAATTATAATGGACTTAGAGAACATTATATGTGGACTGGGGTGAAAAAGAAGGTATCAATATGTTTCCTTAACACTATCGGTCCCAAAGCATTTACCCCATAAAATGATAAGTAAATGACCCAAAATGGATGAATAATGGCCAAATATCTTTTAGGGCAAAAAAAATTTAGGCGCATAAAAGAGTGAGGATCATCTTTAAATCATTTCTGACATTAAGAGGGACGTAAAGGGAAAAGAAAAGCTAAACGGGACTAGAAATAAGTTGAGGGGTTAAAAACTAACCCAAAAAGTTTTTTCCCGGTTTATAGAACAAAAATTAGGGATAAGATAGTCCCTTTAAAAAAAACTTTGGGCATCTTACTGACAAGGAGAACGATATTGTTATTTTTAATAATTATTTTCTCTCAGTTTTCACACAGGGGAAAACATTAATAATACCCATTTAATTTTACAGAGGCCCAGAAGAAGATAAATTATGTAATATCCCAGTCACTAACAAATGATTATGAAACAGCTGGACCGACTGAAACAAAATAAATCTGGTCCTGTGACTTTTTTCAAGGGTTCTTAAAGAATAAAATGGAACTCTTAACCAATATCTAACATTTTTTTTATCTCTTAAACAGGTGTAGTGTCTGATATGTGGAAGATGGCTAATTAATTCCTATTTTTAAAGTGGGGACAAGTCCTACCTCAAACTACCCAATAAGCCTGACCTCAATTTGGCAAATTCTAGAGTCAATTTAGTATTTATTAAAGCCATCTAGATAACATAATTTGATTAATGTCCCAGCATGGATTCACGAGGGCCGTTCCTGCCTATCTAATTTTTAACCTTCTTATAAAAGCTTTTGAGGCTGTTGATCACGATAAAGAATTCGATATTGTTTATTTAGACAAAGGCTTTTGATAATCCCACCGAGACTGTTAAAAAAGTGGCGTCATGGTTGGGGAAAAAGTGCTGTATGGATCGAGTATGGCTCCCGGAAGCGAAGGGGTGAAAATGGGGTTAAATCCGAAAGGGGACTTTGTCAAGTGGTGTTACAGGATCAGTCTTAGGCCCATTTTATTTATAAATATTCAATGCCTTGTGAAATTACTATGATATAGCAAATTCGCCGAAAAAAGATGGTAAAATAATTGATTCAAACATAGATGTCTAGAACTTCAGGAAATTTAACAAACTTAATTCTTGGTCAGAAAAGTGGCAGATGCAGTTCAATGTAGATAAATGCAAGGTTCTGAAGCTCAAGGTCCCCCAACACTTATAGTTAAATAACGTGCAGCCATACAGATTGCGAGAAGGACTTGGGGGTGATGGTAAGCAGCAACCTTAAACCAGAAGCAATGCCTAAGCGTACGTAATAAAAGGAAATAGATTACTGGGTTTATATCAAGTGTTAGCAACAGAAGTAGAGGTTTATTACAGCTTTATACATCTTAGTAAGGCCTCACCTAGTTCCAGCTCAGTTCTGGTCTCCTTTACAAATGGACAAAATTCGTTAGAAACATTCAGCGTAGAATGACTAAATTAATACAAGCATTAGAAATTTTTTTACGAAGAAAGATTAAGACCCTAAAATTACATTCCTTGTAAGCTAGAATGAGGGAGACATGATCGAGGTATACAAGTGGAAAAGGGGTATTAACAAAGGGGATATAAATAAGGTCTTGAGTATATCTCTCCAAGAGAGAACCCGCAATAATGGATTCAAGTTAGATAAGTTTAGATTTAGAAAGGATATAGGAAAGTATTGGTTTGGAAATAGGGTAGTTGATGAGTGGAACAGTCTGCCTAGTAGGGTTATTGAAGCTAGGACCTTGGGTAGTTTCAAATTTAGGTTGGATAAATTCATGAGTGAGAGGGTTGGATTTGAGTGGGACTCGCATGAGTGGGTAGAATTGTCAAAGATTATTTCTTGGGTAGCATTGAAAATTGGGTTGAGCAAATATTCTGTTAGTGGGACGGATTGTAAAGGACCTGCCTAGTATGGGCCAACAGGCCTGCTGCAGTGTTCCTCCTTTCTTATGTTACCCTCCATCTCCTTGGATCGAGATTCTACCCTTCACTTCCTTGGATCATATTTTTACCCCTCCTGAACCCCCACCACTTTTTTCCTCAAAATTTCGATTTTCTTTTTCATTTTTGAGATACCATCTACTTCCTCAGATCAAGACCTCCATCTACTAGGGGTAAGCATTCAAAACTGATGGATATAGTCGACGAAGATCCTTTAGAAAATGTGCCCCGACCTGACTGGGTTGGGGCATTGACTTGGACCTGCCTCACATGGGTCAGTGGTGTCCCCTATGGGGTACAACAAGTTTGTTCATGCCAGGTGGTGTGTGACGTCACTGACCTCCAATGTGGTCTTATCTGAGTTACCTCAGATAAGATCACAGGTCACCATGAACTGACCTCCTACCTCCACTACCTCATAACCCACAATTTTTTCTCGTTTTCGTAATACAACTAAGTATTTCACATGTCTCAATAATATCCACAACAACCCACAAACACCCACAACACTTACAACTTGTAACCTTCACTTGTCTGAGTAATACAATTCACAATTTTCTCGTTTTCGTAATACAACAAAAGTTCCTCTTTTCTCTAGTTCATCAACAATAACCCACAACCCCACATCACTTACAATTTCTCGTTTTCTTAATAAAATTTTCCATTCTTACATTAATAACATTTCAATACATTTTCTTTATTACGAGAATTTTCACTACCACTTTTCGTAAATTCAATTGTCACAATTTTTTACATATCACGAATTAAGATTTACAATTCACAACATTCTCAACTACCTCTACACCATCCGCACTGCTCAAATGACTTTATATGACTGGCGAGGACCGTCTGTGATCTTATCTGAGGTACCTCAGATAAGATCACAGGACAGACATATGTCAGGTCATCCCAAGGAAGCACCTGAGGTCATGACCTGCTCTCTCTACAAACACACACACACATGCATATACACACATTCTGAAACAGCCTAAAGAACCAAAGGACAGTACAGCCACATCAGGAACTGCTACATCAGTCACAGACGAGGGGACTGTAGGAAGCGAAGGAGCTATACCCTATGCGATGGCTCTATCAGACCCATGTGGGCCCTGGGAAAAGACAGGGAGAATAGTAGGAACAAATGAGGGAACAAAAGACAATGTATGAGCTAAGCTATATGCAGAGGCTCTAACAGACAACTGCCATGCCCAGGAGCAGCTAAGCACAGGGACACCAGATAGGGAAGAGGATGCTCAGGGAAGTACAGTGGGAGGACGAAAGGGAAGTTGAAGGGGAAACTTACAAAGCAAGAAAACAGGAGGAAAAAAACCGATTGAAAGTATCATGAAAGCAATAGGAGAGGACGACATGGCCCAGCTGACAAATTTTCAGAGAATTGGGTGGTTTGCGAGAGGAAAAAAGCGACCAGTCAAGGTGATTTTCAAGGCAGAGTCAGCTCGAAACCAGATCCTGCAGGAGAAAGTGCGTCTAAGGGACAAACCAGAGTACCGGAGAGTGTACCTCGACCGAGACAGAACACAAGAAGAAAGAAAGATACTGAAAGAGAGGGTGCAACAATGCAAGGAGGAATGGGAGGCAAGAACAGAGGGGAGCAGGAGAACCCAGACCCAGGTGGAAGAGTGAACACAACCTCCTCCAGAACCACCCACAGAAGGAATCCAACCATGGCACCCCCAATGCAACCAAACAACCTAAACCAAAACCCACACACTGTACCCTCTGCCTCCATCCCCCTCACCACAAACCCCATCCCTACAGTAACCCACACACTGTACCCTCTACCCCCATCCCCCTCACCACAAACCCCACCCCCACTGTAACCCCCCATAGGCCCTTTGCCCCTGCCCCCCATACCACAAATCCCATCCCCACAGCAACCCCCTATAGACCCCCATCAGGGCACTTGCTTCCCCAAACCCACCATTCTCCCAGGACAACAGTTTTAGAAAAGAAGTTGAAGGTTTGGTACACGAACGCAGATGGAATAACGAATAAATGTGAGGGGTGGCATGAAAGAATCAAGGAGATGTACCCAGACATCATAGCAGTCACAGAAAAAAAACTCACTGGGACAATAACAGACGCAATCTTCCCACCCGGATATCAGATCCTGAAGAACGATAGAAGGAGCAGAGGGGGAGGAGGGTTTGCACTGCTCATTAAAAACTGATGGGGATATCAGGAAATGGAAGGAATGAACGAGATTGGAGAAAGGGATTACATAGTAGGTACAATTCAGCCTGGGGAATACAAGGTAATCATTGCAGTGATGTATAACCCACCACAGAACTGCAGGAGGCCAAGAGAGGAATATGAAGAGAGCAACAGAACAATGGTGGACACACTAGCTGAGGTGGCCAGAAGAGCTCACTCGAGTAGAGCAAAGTTACTGGTTATGGGCGATTTCAACCACAGGGAAATTGATTGGGAAAACCTAGAGCCACATGGGGGTCCCGAAACAAGGAGAGCCAAGATGATGGATGTTGTACTGGAAAACCTCATGCACCAACATGTTAAGAAGACTACCAGAGAGAGAGGGGAGGATGAACCAGCAAGACTAGACCTTGTGTTCACCCTGAGTAGCTCAGACATTGAGGACATCACATATGGAAAGCCCCTTGTAGATAGTGATCACGTGGTTCTGAGCTTTGAATACAATGTAGAGCAACAAGTGGAGAGGGTAACAGGAGTAGAAAGGGATAAGCCAAACTATTAAAGGGAAGAATACACAGGTATGAGGAACTTCCTGCAGGAGGTTCAGTGGGAAAGAGTTGGTAGGAAAGTCAGTAAATGAAATGATGGACTAAGTAACAACAAAATGCAAGGAGGCAGAGGAAAGTTTGGTCCCAAGGGTAACAGAAATAATGGGACGACCAGAATGAGCCCTAGGTTTCCCGAAAGGTGTATGGAGGCAAAAACTAAGTGCACTAGAGAATGGAAAAAGTACAGAAGGCAAAGGACACAGGAAAATAAAGAGATTAGTCGAAGAGCCAGAAACGAGTATGCACAGATAAGGAGGGAGGCCCAGCGACAGTACGAAAGCAACATAGCATCGAAAGTCAAGTCTGACCCAACACTGCTTTATAGCCACATCAGGAGGAAGACAACAGTCAAGGACCAGGTGATCAGCCTGAGGAAAGAAGGTGGGGAGCTCACAAGAAACAACCAAAAAGTATGTGAGGAGCTCAACACGAGATTTAAAGAAGTACTTACATTGGAGACAGAAGAGAAACTGGGAAGACAAAACAGAGGGGTACACCAACAAGGGATATACGAACAAATGTTTGATGAAATACACAACCGAGGAGGAGGTGAAGAGGCTCCTAAGTGACCTTGATACCTCAAAGGAGGTGGAACTGGACATCTCTCTGTGGGTCCTTGAGAGAGAGCAGACACTGTGTGCCACTAACCACAATTTTCAACCCATCACTTAAAACTGGCAACTACCTGAGGTATGGAAGACGGCAAATGTAGTCCCGATCTTTAAGAAAGGAGACAGAAACGAGGCACTAAACTATAGACCAGTGTCACTGGCGTGTATAGTATGCAAAGTCATGGAGAAGATTATCAGGAGGAGAGTGGTGGAGCACCTGGAACAGAACAAGATTATAAACGACAACCAGCACGGATTCATGAAAGGCAAATCCTGTGTCACAAAATGCTATCAACCCATCCCTGGGTGGGTTGATAACATTTTCTTGGACTGCAAGAAGGCCTTCGACACAGTTCCTCACAAGAGATTAGTTCAGAAGCTAGAGGATCAGGCACGTATAACAGGAAGGGCACTGCAATGGATCAGAGAATACTTGACAGGGAGGCAACAGCGAGTCATGGTACATGACGAGGTATCACAGTGGGCGCCTGTGACGAGCGGGGTTCCACAGTTATCATTCCTGGGACCAGTGCTATTCTTGGTATATGTGAATAACATGACAGAAGGGATAGACTCAGATGATGTGAAGTTAATGAGGAGAATTAAATTAGATGCAGATTAGGCAGGATTACAAAGAGACCTGGACAGGCTGGACACGTGATCCAGCAACTGGCTTCTAGAATTTAACCCTGCCAAATGCAAAGTCATGAAGATCGGGAAAAGGCAAAGAAGACCGCAGAGTAAGGCTAGGTGTCCAAAGACTGCAAACCTCACTCAAGGAGAAAGATCTATGGGTGAGTATAAAACCGAGCACGTCTCCGGAAGCACACATTAACCAGATAACTGCTGCGGCATAGGAATGCCTGGCAAGACTGAGAATAGCGTTCTGATACCTCAGTAAGGAATCATTCAAGACTGTACACCGTGTACGTCAGGCCCAAACTGGAGTATGCAGCACCAGTTTAGAACCCACACCTGGTCAAGCACATCAAGAAATTAGAGAAAGTGCAAAGGTTTGCAACAAGGCTAGTTCCAGAGCTAAGGGAAATGTCCTATGAAGAAAAGTTAAGGGGAATCGTCCTGACAATACTAGAGGACAGGAGGGTCAGGGGAGACATGATAACGACATACAAAATACTGCATGGAATAGATCAGGTGGACAGAGACAGGACACAGAAACAAGGGGTCACAATTGGAAGTTGAAGAGTTAGACGAGTCAAAGGGATGTTAGGAAGTATTTCTTCAGCCATAGAGTTGTTAGGAAATATTTCTTCAGCCATAGAGTTGTTAGGAAATATTTCTTCAGCCATAAAGTTGTTAGGAAGCGGAATAGTCTGGCAAGTGATGTAGTAGAGGCAGTAACTATACATAGTTTTAAGACGAGGTATGATAAAGCTCATGGAGTAGGGAGAGAGGGGACCTAGTGACGGTCATGAAGAGGCGGGGCCAGAAGCTGAGTCTCGACCCCTGCAACCACAAATAGGTGAGTACACACAATTTTTTGCTAATACATGAAAAAGATACAACACACACACACACACACACACAAGAACAAGCAGGTATAACAGGAAGGGCACTGGAATGGATCAGGGAATACCTCAAAGGGAGGCAACAACGGGTCATGGTGCGTGGTGAGGTATCACAGTGGGCGCCTGTGACGAGTGGTGTACCGCAGGGGTCAGTCCTAGGACCAGTGTTATTCCTGGTATATGTAAATGACATGACGGACGGGATAGACTCAGAAGTGTCTCTATTCGCGGATGATGTGAAAATAATGAGGAGAATCACATCGGAAGAGGACCAGGCAGGGCTGCAAACAGACCTGGACAAGCTCGACATCTGGTCTAGCAATTGGCTTCTTGAATTCAATCCCTCCAAATGCAAAGTCATGAGGATCGGAGAAGGGCAAAGAAGACCGCTGTCAGAGTACAAGCTAGGAGGACAAAGGCTACAAACCTCGGCAAAGGAGAAAGACCTTGGAGTGAGTATAACGCCAAGCACGTCTCCGGAGGCACACATCAACCAGATAACTGCGGCAGCATATGGGCGACTGGCAAACCTAAGATTAGCGTTCCGTTACCTTAACAAGGAATCGTTCAAGACACTGTATACCGTGTACGTCAGGCCCATACTAGAATATGCAGCACCAGTCTGGAATCCAAACATGGTCAAGCACGTAAAGAAACTAGAGAAAGGGCAAAAGTTTGCGACAAGGTTAGTTCCACAACTCAGGGGTCTGTCTTATGAAGAAAGATTGAGGGAAATAGGACTAACAATACTGGAGGAAAGAAGGGTCAGAGGAGACATGATAACGACATACAAAATACTGCGGGGAATTGACAAGGTAGACAGTGACAGGATGTTTCAGAGAGGGAACACAGAAACAAGGGGACACAACTGGAAGCTGAAGACTCAGATGAGTCAAAGGGATGTCAGGAAGCATTTCTTCAGCCACAGAGTAGTCAGGAAGTGGAATAGTCTAGAGAAAGATATAGTGGAGGCAGGAACCATACATAGTTTTAAGACAAGGTATGATAAAGCTCATGGAGCAGGGAGAGCAGAGACCCAGTAGCAGACAGCGAAGAGGCGGGGCCAGGAGCTGAGTCTCGACCCCTGCAACCACAATTAGGTGAGTACAATTAGGTGAGTACACACACACACATACACATACACACACACACATACACATACACACACACACACACACACACTCTCTCTCCCTCCCTCTCTCCCACTCCCTCCCCCTCTCCCTCCCTCCTCCCTCTCCCTCTCCCTCTCCCTCTCCCCCCCACTCTCTCCCTCTCTCCCTCCTTACCCCATTTGGTCCGCCCTCTACCACACTTCCTCCAGGCTTTCTACCTCTCCCTCCCTCTCTCCCTCCCTCCCCCTCTCTCCCTCCAGTCAAAGGGAATGAGGAGAAAAAAGAAGAACTCTTGTATGCACAGGCACTGTCAGACACACGAAGGGCCTGATACAAGTTGAGCAGGATACTAACATCACATGAAAGGGATACGGAAAAAGAAGCCAGGGACAAGAAGGGCAACACAGAAGCAACGTATGAGGGTGCAGTAACAACACATGCGAGGGTAGATAAAACAGCAGACACACTCAACACAGAGACCCCAACAATACACAGCAGTGGACAGGGGCAAAGGAGTAGGCTGGACACGCAGAGGAACACAGGGGCTACAACCATGACAGAACCGGAAGACGCTAATGCATCTCTGACGATGCAAAGGAAGACACTGTGGGAGGAGGAAAGGGAGAGGTCGATATTTATCTATGGCCTTAAGAAAGTAGAAGGGGTCACTCATGACAGAAGAAAACTGGAGGAGAAAGAAGGGATTAAAGGTATCATGCTAGCAACAGGGGGAGACACGATCCAGGTGACAAATTTTCGGAGAATCAGGTGGTACACAAGGGGAAGAAATCGGCCCCTCAAAGTAATCTTCAATGCAGAATCAGCCCGTACCATGATCCTGCAGGAGAAAGCACGGCTGAGGGCGACTCAGGAGTACCAGGATGTATACCTAGATCGGGACAGAACACAGGAAGAAAGAGAGGCCCAGAAGGAGTGGATAAGAAAGCGAAGAGAGGAGAAGACAGCGAGGTACGGAGGACACCAGGCCCAAGCAGAAGGACAAACACACCCACCGGAAGCACTCACGGAGGGCCCCGACTCAAAGCAACCCAAAGGCAACCATATATTTTAACATCACACACACACTTCATTCCCCCTGTCCCCACCCCAGCATTCCAAAACCCACCAACACAACTACCCCACCCCATCACAAACCCCACCCCACCAACTCACACTCCAACAATACAACCCCCACCACCCATGCAGCAACCCCCTACCCACCAAGATCCCCCCAGGGCCACAGTATTGGAAACGAGGCTGAAGGTTTGGTACACAAATGCGGATGGAATCACGAATAAGTATGAAGAGTGGAACGAAAGAATAGGTGAAACGTCCCCAGACATCATAGCCGTCACAGAAGCTAAACTAAATGAGGCAATAACAGACGCAATCTTCCCACAGGGATATCAGATCCTGAGGAAAGATAAGAGGAGCAGGGGAGGAGGAGGGGTCGCACTGCTCGTAAGGAACCATTGGAGATTCAAGGAAATGGAAGGATTGGAAGTGTGTGGAGAGAGAGACTTTATAGTAGGTACCATCCAGTCTGGGGAGCACAAGATAGTCATTGCAGTGATGTATAACCCACCACAGAACTGCAGGAGGCCAGGAGAGGAATATGATGAGAACAACAGAGCAATGGTGGACACCTTGGCGGAGGTGGCAAGAAAAGCGCACATGAGCAGAGCGAAGTTACTGGTCATGGGCGATTTCAACCACAGGGAGATTGACTGGGAGAACCAAGAACCACGTGGGGGTCCAGAAACTTGGAGAGCCAAGATGATGGACGTGGTCATGGAAAACCTGATGCACCAACATGTCAGAGACACAACCAGAGAGAGGAGAGGACGAACCAGCAAGGCTGGACCTTGTATTCACCCTGAGCAGCTCAGATATCGAGGACATAACACAAGAGAGCCCCCTGGGTGCCAGCGACCATATGGTGCTGAGCTTTGAGTACATTGTAGAGCTACAGGTGGAGAGGGAAAACGGTGCTGAAAGAGACAAACCAGACTTTAAAAGAGGGGACTACACGGGCATCAGGAATTTCCTGCAGGAGGTTCTGTGGGAAAGGGAAATGGAAGGACAGTCAGTAAATGAAATCATGGAATACGTAGTGGCAAAGTGCAAGGAGGCAGAAGAACGGTTTATACCCAAAGTTAAAAGATTAAATGGGAAGACCAGAAAGATCCCCTGGTTTACCCAAAGGTGCAGGGAGGCGAAGGCTCAGAATGTCAGAGAATGGAAAAGGTACAGAAGGCATAGAACCCAAGTAAACAAAGAGATTAGTCGAAGAGATAGAAACGAGTATGCACAGGTACTTAAGGAGGCCCAGAAACAGTACGAAAATGACATAGCATCGAAAGTCAAGTCTGACCCGAAACTGATGTACAGTCACATCAGAAGGAAGACAACAGTCAAGGACCAGGTGATAAGGCTGAGGAGAGAGGATGGGGAACTCACAAGTAATGATCAAGAGGTATGTGAGGAGCTCAACTCGAGGTTTAAGGAAGTATTCACAGTGGTGGCAGGAAGGCAGCTGGGTAGACAGGATGGGGTGCATCAGCAACAAGGGATGTATCAAGTGCTGGAGGGCATACATACAACTGAGGGGGAGGAGAAGCAGTTACTCAGTGACCTTGATACCTCAAAGGCGATGGGTCCGGACAATATCTCCCCGTGGGTCCTTCGGGAAGGAGCTGAGGTTCTGAGTGTGCCACTTACCATAATATTCAACACATCACTTGAAACTGGGCAGCTACCTGAGATATGGAAAAAGGCCAACGTAGTCCCCATCTTTAAAAAAGGAAACATAAAAGAGGCGCTAAACTATAGACCAGTGTCACTTACGTGTATAGTATGCAAAGTCTTAGAGAAAATCATCAGGAAAAGAATGGTGGAGCATCTTGAGCAGAACAGGATAATCAACGACAGACAGCACGGATTCAGGGAAAGCAAATCCTGTGTAATAAACCTCCTGGAGTTCTATGATAAAGTAACAGAGGTAAGGCAAGAGAGAGAAGGGTGGGTTGACTGCATTTTCCTGGACTGCAGGAAGGCCTTCGACACAGTTCCTCATATGAGATTAGTAAAGAAGTTGGAAGACCAAGCGTGTATAACAGGAAGGGCACTGAAATGGATCAGGGAATACCTCACAAGAAGGCAACAACGGGTCATGGTGCGTGATGAGGTATCACAGTGGGCGCCGGTGACGAGCGGTGTACCGCAGGGGTAAGTCCTAGGACAAGTGCTATTCTTGGTATATGTGAATGACATGACGGACGGGATAGACTCAGAAGTGTCTTTGTTCGCAGATGTGAAATTAATGAGGAAAATCACATCGCATGAAGACCAAGCAGGACTTCAAAGAGACCTGGACAAGCTTGACATCTGGTCTAGCAACTGGCTTCTAGAATTTAACCCCACCAAATGCAAAGTCATGAGGATCGGAGAAGGGCAAAGAAGACCGCTGACAGAGTACAGGCTATGTGGACAAAGGCTACAAACCTCATCAAAGGAGAAAGATCTTGGGGTGAGTATAACGCCAAGCACGTCTCCGCAAACACACATAAACCAGATAACCTCGGCAGCATATGGGCGACTGGCAAACCTAAGATTAGCGTTCCGTTACCTTAACAAGGAATCGTTCAAGACACTGTACACCGTGTACGTCAGGCCCATACTAGAGTATGCAGCACCAGTCTGGAACCCACACCTGGTCAAGCACGTCAAGAAATTAGAGAAAGTGCAAAGGTTTGCGACAAGACTAGTTCCACAGCTCAGGGGAATGCCATATGAAGAAAGGTTGAGGGAAATAGGACTAACAACACTGGAGGACAGAAGGGTTAGAGGAGACATGATAACGACATACAAAATACTGCACGGAATCGACAAGGTAGATAGTGACAGGATGTTCCAGAGAGGGAACACAGAAACAAGGGGACACAACTGGAAGCTGAAGACTCAGATGAGTCAAAGAGATGTTAGGAAGCACTTCTTCAGCCATAGAGTAGTTAGGAAGTGGAATAGTCTAGCGAACGATATAGTGGAGGCGGGAACCATACATAGTGTTAAGACAAGGTATGATAAAGCTCATGGAGCAGGGAGAGCAGAGACCCAGTAGCGGACAGCAAAGATGCGGGGCCAGGAGCTGAGTATCGACCCCTGCAACCACAATTAGGTGAGTACACACACATACATACACCTATTCACATCCAACCATCTCTCAGAATAACCTCACTACCACCGCCAACACTACACCACACCATCCTCCAATCACCATCTCCTTAAATCATAGTCATCACACTTCATCTATCTTCTCTACCCTTCTCCATCTATCTTCTCTACCCCTCTCCATCTATCTTCTCTACCCCTCTCCATCTATCTTCTCTACCCCTCTCCATCTATCTTCTCTACCCCTCTCCATCCATCTTCTCTACCCCTCTCCATCTCACCCACAACTCTATTACAAGAATTTTCACTCATAATGTTCACAATTTTTTCCCGTTTTTAATATTTCACCAGAAAGTCACCTTTCGTTAATAACAATCTTTTTCATTAATTAATAATAAAAAAGATATAACAAATGCATTCTTAAATACAATTCTACTGGATTATGCTACCGCTCTCTACACCAACTCGACATCTACTGCTTGGCGAGGCTCACTCAATACCTCTATCAACAAAGTTCCCCATCTCTGCCCCTCACCCCATCTCCCCACCACCTCACCTCTTCACACCCACAACTCACAACATATAACCTTAACTCAATATCCACCCTCATTTTTTCACTTGACTGAGTAATACAACTCACACACTCTCTTACATCATTTGATCACCTCCAAATCACTCTCATACATCATATGAATACCCCCAAAACACCATTGAATACTACAAAAACACCATTGAATACTACTAAAACAATTGAATACTACTAAAACACCATTGAATACTACTAAAACACCATTGAATACTGCTAAAACAATTGAATACTACTAAAACACCATTGAATACTACTAAAACACCATTGAATACTACTAAAACACCATTGAATACTACTAAAACACCATTGAATACTACTAAAACACCATTGAATACTCCCAAAAACACCATCGATTACTCCCAAAACACCATTTGACATCTCTAACTCATCCACCAAATTACATCTCAACCACCAAAACTAAGAACACTCTTCTCAAATCCATTAAGATCACCAACTTTATAAGATAACAATCTATTAACTAAGATCACTTAGGACAAGATCACCAATTTCTACGATCACTCATCTCAAAACCACTATGATCACAGAACACATTCATTTTTATATACATTCCCTCAAAACATTATAACCAAGATCATAAAACTATGAATACTTTTACTATTGGAACATTTCCAAACAACATAGGAACATTTTCAAATTACATTAGAACACTCCCAGATTACTTTGAGCACATCCAAAACAATATCTGAATACTCCCAGATTACTTTGAATACTCCCAGAATTACTTTGAATATCTCCAATTAACATTTTGGAAATTTCCAAATTAGTTTTTGGATATTTCAATTTTACTTTTGGACACTTTCAAGATACATTTTTAAAGTTTCCCTTAAAATTTCTCACAATTATATAGAATTTTTTTTTTGCTGGTAAACACATTCGTGTCTCAAGAAGTAGACAATTTTTTTTCAATATCGGTAATACAATCAAAAAGATCGGTAACCCCTATTGGTAGTAATATTAACTAGTAATATTAGCTAGTAATACTAACTAGTAATAATAGCTACTAATATTAACTAGTAATATTAGCTAGTAATATTAGCTAGTAATATTAACTAGTAATATTAGCTAGTAATATTAGCTAGTAATATTAGCTAGTAATATTAGCTAGTAATATTAACTAGTAATATTAGCTAATAATATTAATTAGTAATATTAGCTACTAATATTAACTAGTAATATAAGGTAGTAATATTAACTAGAAATATTAGCTAGTAAGATTAAGTGTCAATTGTAACCAATAACATTAACTAGAAATATTCACTAATAATATTATTCAGTGATATTTACCATTACAATTTTCATATAACCAGCTTGTACTTAGCGACAGTAGAAAATAATTTTGTTAAAAACGTCGATACGAAAAATACCAAATGAAAATATTTTTCTCGTAATTCATTTTCGTGTGTGTTTGTTGTGTTGGTCTGTGTGTGATGAGCTGAGTGAGATTGATGAGCTAATCTCGTATTTCATGCTAATTATTTAATAAATCATATGGACAATTGATTTTTGTTTTGTTTTTCAGAAATGTTATATGCCTATATGATGTCAATTTTCCCAGCTGAAAATAAGCGCAATTTTCGCTCAAAATAAAATGACGATAATTTAAAACTATATATGATGGCTTTAAAACAAACCATTGACGCTGGACGTAATTATCGCTTAATTTCGTTCCGTTTCATTAAATTTCATTAATTTTGTGAATTTTACTCGCTCAAATTTCATATTAAACTAATAGATGATATATGTGAGCAAATTTTCAACACAACTGTAGAACTGGAATTATCAGTGGATTATACAGCCAGCGCAGTTGTAAGTATGGGTACGTAATGGTCAAAAAAATGAGGATTGATGAGGTGAATGTGTTGTTCGTCCTGAAACAAAACTACACGTTTTAAACTTTCTCTTTTTACCCTCACTGATTAAGCTTTCTTAGCTTTTAGTTTTGGTAAAGTTATGTTGTGGATAATTAGTTCAGAGAACCAACAACTTGATAAATTAGACACATAATAAAGATACCCAAGAGTTGCATATCTCTACTGTGGGAACGTTTTCTTCACTATGTGGCACAACGTCTCCACAATTAACGATACAACACTGTTGCAACAGTGTCTAATTTATCTACGTTAAACTTGATTAGTTTAAGAATCCTAGTCTTCCTCTGTTTGGGAATACCTACTTACTTATTCCAGCTGGGAGACGCAAATCCCCAGCGACATTTGTTCTCGGGGGCAATAAATGAACTCAAGTTCCCTCCCCATGGAAACATCCGCCAGAGAAATACACACAGAACCTCTCCTGAAACCTGTGAAATTAAGCACTGATAAACAAGAAAATAGTGGACGGAAACACTGGATGAACATTCAGACTTATGAATAGTGAGAATATAATTTTAGCCGGAGCTTTAAGCTGGAAACAGCAGTGTGTGATAAACCTTGGTAATAGATACCGACAAACTGGTTTACAACACACGTGAGCAAATACTAGGACATATTTATTAGAAAACATTTCTAGTAAATACGTTTTTAAATAAATATGTCCTAGTGCTTGCTCACGTGTTTACCTAAACCAGAGTTGCGAACAACACCACAGTAAACAATCCAGTAATCAGAAGTGTACTAAAGAGAGAGCTGTAAGGTCTACAAGTGTTTTGGTTGAAGACCTCAACGCAGATGGTTAAAGAATAAGATACTTGTGCAACGTTTGGGTATCTTTGAGGAAACGTTTCGCCAGCCAGTGGGTTCTTCAGTCCAATACAAAGAAGAACGATGGAAGAAAAGGAGGAGTTTGAGGTCATCAGTCCCTCAGGCTGGAGTAGATGTGTTCAATCTATCAGTCTTAAAGAAAGTACAGCATATCCTCAGAGAAGTGGCTTATATACTGCAGTCAGGTGAATTAAAGCAGAAAGAGGCGGAGTCACAGTGAAAGTATCCACTAGTATAAATAAGTACGTCATGTCTATAGATTAGACAAGCTTTGAAGAATTCTTTGTATCAAGATCCCAAGATGTTGCAGCACACTCTCTGGCGAAACGTTTCCTCATTAAAGATTCCCAAATGGTGAACAAGTGTCTTATTCTTCAATTTGTCAGTTTTCAAAACCATTTATCACAAAAGATGGTTAACTTAAAAATTACAAATGATGAGGAGTCTCGTGTCCGAGCTGAGAATTCAATATTATGGCGTCGCAGGCGTTCCAGAGGCTGTATACAATACAATGTTCCAGACTATGGAGCAAAACTCTTCTCCAGGCTGAGGGACTGACCATCTCAGAACTAAGTCTCCAAGGGTGATGGACTGATTACATCGTCTTCACATCTCTACTGCTTCTGTACTCGACTGAAGAAGCCTACTTTGTAAGCGAGACGTTTCGGAATACAAGATACCTAACTGTTGTATGCGTCTTACTTGGGATCTCTCTCTCATTGCATCCCTCTATGCATCAACAAAGATGGAGGAATCAGAACCACCGCTGGTGGCAATCCTTCAGCCACCAGTCACAGGAGGACGGTTAGCTGGAGGATGGTAAACTGAGTCTGGAGGACGGTTAGCTGGAGCTTGGAGGATGGTTAGCTGGCAGGCAGCAACACTTCTGAAACGATTTCAACTGGGGATTTCACAAGGTTAAAGAGTAAGACACAGGTGCAACAGTTGGGTATCTTTATTGTTGATTTAAACGTTTCGCCTACACAGTAGGCTTCTTCAGTCAAATACAGAGGTGGCAGGCGCAGCATCATGCTAAAGATGAAATCAGTCCATCAACCTTGGAGAAATAGTTCTCGAGGTGGTCAGTCCCTTAGCCTTGAGAAGAGTTCAGTTCAACACTTCTCCAGGATGTGTGTACACTTCCCTAATTGTGGTTGCAGGGGTCGAGACTCAGCTCCTGTGTGTGTGTGTGTGTGTGTGTGTGTGTGTGTACACTCACATTATTATTCCTAAAAATCTAAATCACGAATTGGGTCACTTAATCCGACTAATTTATTAACTAATCCCATTGTGAAGGGAGAGAGAGAGAGAGAGAGAGAGAGAGAGAGAGAGAGAGAGAGAGAGAGAGGATTGTTATACTGTCACAGCAGATTACACAAATTACACTCTTATGGCACAGTTATTTTAAGATAATTATTATAGATTTAAATAAATTAAAACAAATTTTCCCACCTCCCCCTCCCACCACCCGTCTCTTACCACCCCCTCCCATCACCCGTCTCTTACCTCCCCCTCCCACCACCCGTCTCTAACCTCCCTCCCACCACCCGTCTCTTACCACCCCTCCCATCACCCGTCTCTTACCTCCCCACCCACCACCCATCCTAACCTCCCTCCCACCACCCGTCTCTTACCTCTCCCACCCACCAACCAAGTCTCTTACCTCCCCACCCACCACCCGTCTCTTACCTCCCCACCCACCACCCGTCTCTTACCTCCCCACCCACCACCCGTCTCTTACCTCCCCACCCACCACACCGTCTCTTACCTCCCCACCCACCACCCATCTCTTACCTCCCCACCCGTCTCTTACCTCCCCTCCCACCTGCCATCTCTTACCTCCTCCCACCACCCGTCTCCTACCTTCCTCCCACCACCCGTCTCTTACCTCCCCTCCCACCACCCGTCTGTTATCTCCCCACCCACCATCCGTCTCTTACCTCCCCTCCCACCACCCGTCTCTTACCTCCCTCCCACCACCCGTCTCTTACTTCCCTCCCACCACCCCTCTCTTACCTCCTCCCACCACCCCTCTCTAACCTCCCCTCCCACCTCCCCTATCTTACCTCCCCTCCTCCCTCTTCGTACTATGTCCTATCTCACTTCTTTTTCTCCCCTCTTCCGATCATTCTCTTCGTAACTCTTTCAAGCATTCCTCTCCCACCTCTTCTTCCCCTCCTATATTCCCAACTCTTCCACTCCTTATATACCCTCCTTTTATTCCTCTTCTCATATGCCCTCCCCTTCTCTCAAATCCTCCCCTCCTCTTCTACTTCTCATATACCCTCCCCTCCTCATATACCCTCCCCTTCTCATATACCCTCCCCTTCTCATATACCCTCCCCTTCTCATATACCCTCCCCTTCTCATATACCCCTCCTTCTCATATACCCTCCCCTTCTCATATACCCTCCCTTCTCATATACCTTCCCCTTCTCATATACCCTCCAATTCTCATATACCCTCCAATTCTCATATACCCTCCAATTCTCATATACCCTCCAATTCTCATATACCCTCCAATTCTCATATACCCTCTCCTCATATACCCTCCCTCATATACCCTTCCTTCTCATATACCCTCACCTCCTCATATACCCTCCCCTCCTCATATACCCTCCCCTGTCTCATATACCCTCCCTCCTCATATACCCTCCCTCCTCATATACCCTCCCTTCTCATATAAACTCCTTTTCACATATACCTCCTTTTCTTTCTTCTCATATACCCTCCTCTTCCCATATACCTCCTCCTCATATACCCTCCCTTTCACATACCCTCCTCCTCCATATACCTCCTCCTCATATACCTCCTCCTCATTCACCCTCCGCTCCTCGTATACCCTCCGCTCCTCTATACCCTCCCCTCCTCGTATACCCTCCCTCCTCTATACCCTCCCTCTTCGTATACCCTCCTCCTCGTATACCTCCTCCTCGTATACCCTCCCTCCTCGTATACCCTCCTCCTCGTATACCCTCCCTCCTCGTATACCCTCCCCTTCTCGTATACCTCCCTCTCATAACCCTCCCCTCCTCATACACCTCCCTCCTCTACACCCTCCCCTCCTCATACACCCTCCCTCCTCATACACCCTCCTCTCATATACCCTCCTCCTCATATACCTCCTCCTCATATACCTCCTCCTCCTCATATACCCTCCTCCTCATATACCCTCCTCCTCATATACCCTCCCTCCTCATATACCCTCCCTCCTCATATACTCCTCCTCCTCATATACCTCCCCTCCCTCATATACCCTCCCTCCTCATATACCCTCCCTCCTCATATACCCTCCCTCCTCATATACCCTCCCCTCCTCATATACCCTCCCCTCCTCATATACCCTCCCCTCCTCATATACCCTCCCTCCTCATATACCCTCCCTCCTCATATACCCTCCCTTCCTCATATACCCTCCCTCCTCATATACCCTCCTCCTCATATACCCTCCCCTCCTCATATACCCTCCCTCCTCATATACCCTCTCCTCCTCATATACCCTCCCTCCTCATATACCCTCCCTCCTCAGTGTTGGTTCACATCTTTTGTTTCTCCATACGATGTGTGGGCGCGCGCGCGTGCGTGTACTCGTCTAATTATGGTTGCAGTAGTCGGTTCATAGCTCATGGCCCCGCCTCTTCACTGACCGATACTAAGTCACTCTCTCCCTGCTCCATGAGCTTTATCATACCTCTTCTTAAAGCTATGTATGGATCCTGCCTCCGCTACTTCTCTTTCCATATTGTTCCAATTCGTGACAACTCTAAGGCTAAAGAAATACTTCCTAACATCTCTATGACTCAACTGGGTTTTCAACTTCCAATTGTGGCCCCTTGTTGCTGTGTCCCATCTCTGAAACATTCGAGCCCTGTTCACCTTGTCAATTCCTCTCAGTATTTTATATGTCGTTATCATGTCCTTCCCCTATCCTTCCTATCCTCTAGTGTCATCAGGATGAGTTCCCATAGCCTCTCCTCGTAAGACATACCCCTCAGTTCTGGGACTAGTCTTGTTGCAAACGTTTGTACTTTCTAAAGTTTCTTGACGTGTTTGACTAGTTGATGGTTCCATACTGGTGCTGCATACTCCAGTATGGGCCTGACATACACGGTGTATAGCGTAGTGAATGACTATTCTCAGGTTTGCCAAGCTCCCATATGCTGCAGCAGTTATTTGATTGATGTGTTCCTCATGGAACATGTTCGTTATAATGGTTACCCCAAGATCCTTTTCTATAAGTGACGTTTGCAGCCTTTGATTTCCTAACCAGTACTCCGTCTGTGGTTTTCTTTGTCCTTCCCGAATCTTCATGCCTTTACACTTAACTGGGGATAAATTCTAGGGGCCATTTGACGGACCAGACTTATAGTCTGTCCAGATCCCCTTGTAATCTTAGTAATGTGTGTGTATGTGTGTGTGTGTGTGTGTGTGTGTATGTGTGTGTGTGTGTGTGTGTATGTGTGTGTGTGTGTAACTATCTATTTGTAATTCACTTTGTATTTAACAACATTCATCAATTTACAAACCCATTTCCACCTACCAATTTGCATTTACCTATTTGAAGTTACAGGCAAGGCCGTATTATACACCTGCGACACGGCCTACCTTCCTGGAGGCACAGTGGCCGTGTGAAACTTACTAGGCCTAGGAAAAATTTTATCACCTAAAATTAAATGTATTCGAAATTTTGAAAAGAAAAGGAAAAAAAAGAGCACATCTGAAATTTAACCTAAGGTTCAAATTAAACCTGTTTACCTAAGGTTCAAATTAAACCTGTTTATCTAAGGTTCAAATTAAACCTGTTTACCTAAGGTTCAAATTAAGCCTGTTTACCTAAGGTTCAAATTAAACCTGTTTACCTAAGGTTCAAATTAAGCCTGTTTACCTAAGGTTCAAATTAAACCTGTTTACCTAAGGTTCAAATTAAACCTGTTTACCTAAGGTTCAAATTAAACCTGTTTACCTAAGGTTCAAATTAAACCTGTTTACCTAAGGTTCAAATTAAGCCTGTTTACCTAAGGTTCAAATTAAAACTGTTTACCTAAGGTTCAAATTAAACCTGTTTACCTAAGGTTCAAATTAAACTTTTTTACCTAAGGTTCAAAATAGACCAGATCACCTAAGGTTCAAATTAAACCTGTTTAGGTTCAAATTCCTCTCACACGTTCGTTGAAAATTAAATTCTGGAATAATATTCAAAATTTTCTGAGTTTTTAAAGGAACATGGTTATAATTTTTGCAAGGATTTTTAAGATTTTAAATATAATAATGATAATAATAAAATCATAATGTGTGTAAAGGGAGTATTATTGATATTGCAATAAATTAGTTATTTCGGTCGTGTGGGGGAGGAAGAGGAGAGAGAAGAGAAGGAAAAGTAGAAGACGGAAGAGGAGGAAGAGGAGGGGGAAGTATAATGAAAAGAAAACATGGAAGTCGACATAAACCTACTTAGACTGGAACCGTAGGAATAAACCGCAAGTGTGAACCGTAAGAATGAACCGCAAGTAGTATGAACCATAAATGAAAACAAGAACATTTTCCAGGCCAGAACACCGGTAAGGGTGACACTGGAAGGGGTGACGCTGGAAGGGGTGACGCTGGAAGGGGTGACGCTGGAAGGGGTGACGCTGGAAGGGGTGAAGCTGGAAGGGGTGACGCTGGAAGGGGTGACGCTGGAAGGGGTGACGCTGGAAGGGGTGACGCTGGAAGAGTACAAACTGGCGCTTGCTGGTGCTGACCGAAATAGGGAGTCCCATTTTCTTTGTTCGTCCTCTTTCCCCTTGGTGCAGTCAAGAGGCGAGTTTAGTGGTGCGTGAGGCCGTATTACTCTGTGGTGAGAGAAGGCAAAACCTCGCTATTTTTGCCTGAGCTGAAGGGAAACGTTCTCTAATTGGCAGAGCCAGGAGAAAGAAAGCGAGAGAGAGAGAGAGAGAGAGAGAGAGAGAGAGAGAGAGACTTTTCATAACCAATAACTAGTACAGATTGAACGTAAATTCCGTCTCTCAAGCCTACTGAAGCTCAATGCCGTAGTAGCAAAATTAATAAAGTGAAGGGCAGACTGCATATTCTAGGGCTGCAAGGAGGCTTTTGACACTACATCGCTCAGGATACCGGGACAAACACTTGAGTTACAAGCAAGAATAACAGGGAATGCGACACAGTGGATTAAAGAATCCCTGATAAGGCGCCAAAGAGTGAGTGACGGAAAAGAGGTGTCAGAATAGGCAATTGTTACAAGTAGGGTACCACAAAAACCCATACTTTTCCCGGTAGTGTTTCTGCTGATTACAAATGAAAAAGATACTCTCAAGACTGGTAATTCAGAGATACTTTAAACAGATAACACCTTAACTTAAGTGAATGAAGTTCCTCATGACCAATGGTATTACACACTGCGTTTGTCAGGCCAGTCTTGGAACCCACACTCGGTAAAGCATGTCGAAAAACAGGAGAAAGTGCAGACTACTCCCAGAATTAAGGTGACTGAACTATGAGGGAAGACTAAAAGAACTGAACCTTACGATAGTAGAGCACGGAGACTTGATTAAAACATACAAAGTATTAAAAGAGTTGGAGAGGGTCGACAAGGATAGAATGTTTCATAAACTGTAAACAGGTACTTGAGCGTACAGTTGTAAGTTGAATATATAAGTCACAAGCATGTCGGGAACTATTTCTTCAGCTGCAGGATGCCTAGGAAGTAGAATGACCTGGATGAAGAAGTGATAGGGGCTGGCTCAATACAGAGTTTTAAGAAGAGGTATGACAAGGCCCACAAAGCTATAATGAAAAGTACAAATAGACGAGTACACAAGAATCCCACTAACCTTTTACAATAAAACTAATGTGATTACTTAACCTTACACCAAGACAGATATAATTACCTTAAGTTTACCGTAAACACAGTGATGCAATAAGACATATATTTGGAAAATTAATGCTTATTTAAAACATACACAACAGTGATATAACAGATAATTGATTTAATAAGAGATCTGCCTACCCTTTGTTTATATAAGCATTGCTACACACTTTCTCATAGACTCGACCAATTATGAACACATTTTGGCAAGTTCTTCATCGTGGTACCAGGTCCTAATAACAGCAGCAGTTAGCTTCTCCACAGTTGAACAGTCCTGTTTCACGATCCTTCGTTTGGTTATTCTCCATAGAATCTTAACTGGGATGAGGTCAGGAGAGTTTCCAGGCCAGTTTAGAACACTTAGCTCACTCTCTTCGAAGAATGTCAGCATTTTTCTGGAAGTGTGGCATTGAGCAAGGTCCTGCTGGAAAATGCCTACTCCATCAGGAAAGTCTTCATCCACAATGAGAAGCAAATGAGTTGCCAGGAATGACTTGTATTTGTAACTGTTCATCGTTCTCTCAACAATAACAAGCCATCAAGGGCCTTTAGCAGCAAAACTAACCCATAACATCTTAGGTGGGTGTTTTGGCGCTTTTTGAATGTGTTCATTCTGAAGAGGTTCACCTTTGCTACGTCTCACTATCACTCATCTCTACCCACGTACTTCATAATGTGTCATCTGAAAATATAACTTTTCTCCATTCATCTGTCGCCCATCCCTTATGATCGAGTGCGCATGACAGCCGTGTTTTCTTTATAGCAGCAACCAAAAACAGTTTCTTTACCGATTTTCTGGCAGTTCTGCCAACTTTAAGGGGCTTTTGTCGAACAGTCGAAGAATCAACATTTACGCTAACTGAAGCCAAATATCTCTGTAGATATTTGCTGGGTTTCTTGAGATTTTTCACACTATTTCTTATGATAACCTTGTCATCGTGAGGTGCTGTCCTGAGTTTTCTTCCATATCTTCCTCGACGCAGCTCTCCACATTCAGCAATGTCGTCACCTCACTTCAGAATCCGACCAGCAGTTGACTTTGCTAGGCTCAAATTTTCAGCAATCTGTCTGAAACTCATTTCAGCATGTTTTCTAAGAGCTACAATACTTGCATGCTTCCTAGGTGTAACAGCCATCAGGAATTTCAGCAGTATTAATGAACTGAAGGGGAGAATTTTGCGAAACCGCATTCACTCACAGAGCACGCTTGCAGGAATAGCCTTACAGAACAACAGCTGTTGTAGCACTGACGAGAGTCGCAGGGTAACACCACAGCTGGATGGGTGCAAGAAGTTAGTAGCAAACTCTTCTAAAAAAAAACTACATTAAGCCGGAGACTAAGACATGTGTGAGATAAATCACAAAATTTACTCCTGTCCCAATTAATTTGCACACTACTGTCTGTGTGTGTGTGTGTATATATATATATATATATATATATATATATATATATATATATATATATATATATAAACTTTCCGAATTACACATGTTTAATGAAATATCAATTTAAACTTTCTATATTCAATTAGTTCATATAAGTTTATTTATGTTTGTGTGAAGTTGAAATGAGGCCAGTGACATACCGTCTGGACGCTCCGAGTTTCTCCACCATAGTTTCCTCAGTAGAGTTTCTCCAGTAGTTTCCTCAGTAGAGTTTCTCTTCGACATGTAAACCATAAAAAAATCGGTTAAGAATGCTTGTTAATATTCATTCTGTGTTGACATGTGATAACTAGAGTCAATAAAGTCTCTCATTAGGCAGCTCTTTTTGGGTAAGGCTTAAAATGTTTGACGGCATGTGAGCGAAACGTCTCTCATCCCCTTTTTTTTTCTTCCATAATTCTCACTCGGCTTCTTGTAAGTGAAAATATTGACTTCGATGCAATTTTCCCTGTTTTGGTTGCCAGTTTTCACACGAATTTTATGTTATAACACACGCACGCACACCTCATGGAGCTGGGAGGGAGAGGACGCAGTGAAGAGGCGGGACCAGGAGCTTTGAATCGACCCCTGCAACTACATATAGGTGAGTATATATAGGCAAGTACACACACACACACACACACTAACACACACACGGGGCCAGGAGCTGAGTATCGACCCCTGCAACCACAATTAGGTGAGTACAAGGCAAGTATCCATTTGACAACAGCCTTTGGTAACCAACTAACACTGCCTGACTTAAGGGAGCGACCAGCTTTTTTGTCAGAGACTTAGTGTGTGCGATCTAGAGAGAAAAATCCCTACAAGATCCTGGGGACGCGGTCCATCTCTGGGGAGCTACACGAAGAGTTCGTAATATATGAACCACGGTACGGGTGGGGTGACAACCCATGGCAAGCGAGTCGTAAAACTGGTTTATTGGCCTGGTTTATTTCCAGTCGTGTTATTACGATTTCCTGAGTCGTATTATATGATTAGAACAATTAGAAAAATGTTTATAGATAGTTTAGTTGGAAATATAAAGTATGCGATGTTGATGGTGGACGAGGGAGAAAACTGATATACACTTTCAAGGAAATTAGCTGAATTCGGATTAGAAACTAATTGAGTTCCTGAGGGAGATTCGAACTTGGGAACACTTGATTGCAAGCCTCGTACAATACCACTAAGCCAAGGTATTTCTGTAAAGCGGTTTTGAGTTTGCGTGCTAGTATGTCTCTCAGGCTGCCTGCCTGTCATGCCTCCTGCCTGTCATGCCTCCTGACTGTCATGCCTCCTGACTGTCATGCCTCCTGACTGTCATGCCTCCTGACTGTCATGCCTCCTGACTGTCATGCCTCCTGACTGTTTGGTTGGTTGGTTGCCTGCCTTCTGGCCTTCTGCCTGTTTGGTTGGTTGGTTGGTTGGTTGCCTGCCTGTCTGGCCTCCTGAATGTTTGGTTGGTTGGTTGCCTGCCTGTCTGGCCTCCTGAATGTTTGGTTGGTTGGCTGCCTGCCTGTCTGGCCTCCTGTCTGTTTGGTTGGCTACCTGCCTGTCATGCCTCCTGTTTGAAGGGTTGGTTGCCTGCCTGTCTGGCCTCCTGCCTGTTTTGTTGGTTGTTTTGCCTGCCTGTCTGGCCTCCTGCCTGTTTGGTTGGCTAATTACTTGTCTGTCTGGCCTCCTGCCTATTTGGTTGGTTGGTTGCCTGCCTGTCTGGCCACCTGTCTGTTTGGTTGGTTGGCTGCCTGCCTGTCTGGCCACCTGTCTGTTTGGTTGGTTGGCTGCCTGCCTGTCTGGCCTCCTGTCTGTTTGGTTGGTTGGTTGCCTGTCTGGCTTCCTGTCTGTTTGGTTGGTTGCCTGCCTGTCTGTCTGCCACCTGTCTGTTTGTTTGGTTGACTGCCTGCCTGTCTGGCCACCTGTCTGTTTGGTTGGTTGGCTGCCTGCCTGTCTGGCCTCCTGTCTGTTTGGTTGGTTTGTTGCCTGTCTGGCCTCCTACCTGTGTCTGGTTGATTGCCTGCCTGTCTGGCCTCCTGCCTGTCTACCCACCAGCCTGGCTGTCTAACTACTTGCTGTCTTATCCATTTACTTTCCTGACTGTCAATATGCAGATCTCTCTGCTTAACTTGCCTGCCTGTCTAACAGCCAATTCTCTGTCTGTCTCTCTCTCTCTCTCTCTCTTCTCCTTGCTCAATCATCTGTTCCGTTTCCTCTCTCTCTCTTCTTCTCTTCCTCTCTCTCTCTTCTTCTCTTCCTCTCTCTCTCTCTCTCCTTTTCTTTACGTTTGTGCTCTCCCTCCGTTTTTGTTTCCATTGTGAAGCTATACATGACTTTTATTTTTAATTCATTTTTATCCTCTACACCTGAAGAAAATGTATTCCGTCTATTTTCTTTTTGTGTGTAAGTGAAACAATAAAAAATGTTTATGCATATTTTTTATAAATGAATAATTTATCAATATTTTTATTTAAATTTGTTTCATAAATGTTATGAATTTTTACTGTTTGAACACACACACACACACACAACGACATATAAAATACTGCGAGGAATAGATAAGGTGGACAGAGACAAGATGTTCCAGAGAGGGGACACAGAAACAAGGGGTCAAAATTGGAAGTTGAAGACTCCTATGAGTCAAAGGGATGTTAGGAAGTATTTCTTCAGTCATAGAGTTGTCAGGAAGTGGAATAGCCTAGAAAGTGACGAGGTTTGATAAAGCTCATGGAGCAGGGAGAGAGAGGACCTAGTAGCAATCAGTGAAGAAACGGGGCCAGGAGCTATGACTCGACCTCTGCAACCACAAATGGGTGAGTACACACACATACACATTAAAAAATCTGAAACAGTCTAAAAGAACCGAAGGGCAGTACAGCCATGGCATCAGGAACTGCTACATCAGTCACAGACGAGGGGACTGTAGGGATCAAAGGAGCTATACTGTATGCAGATGCCCTATCAGACCTAAGTGGAGCCAGGGAAAAGACGAGGAACAAATGAGGGGACTAAATATAATGAAGGAGCCAAGCCATATGCAGAGGCTCTAACAGACAACTGCAGTGCCCAGGAACAGCTGACCAGGAAAAAAGACAGACCACTGAGGACAGGGACATCAGCTGGGAAGAGATTGAAGGAAGGAACGTTTTAATGACAGGAACTAAATCGTCTCAGAGGATTCAAAGGGAAATACAGTGGGAGGATGAAAGGGAGAGGTCAGTTTTTGTCTACGGGCTCTAGGAAGTTGAAGGGAAAACTTATGAATCAAGAAAACAGGAGGAGAAAAAAGTGATTGAAAGTATCATGAAAACAATACGAGAGGATAACATGGCGCAGTTGACAAATTTTCTGAGAATGGTTGGTTTGCAAGAGGGTAAAAAGCAGCCAGTCAAAGTGATTTTCAAGGCAGAAACAGCTCAAAAATGAATCCTGCAGGAGAAAGCATGACTAAGGGACAAACCGGAGTACCAGAGAGTGTACCTCGACTGAGACAGAACACAAGAAGAAAGGCAGATACTTAAAGACAGGGTACAAAGATGCAAGGAGGAACGAGAGGCAATGACGGAGATGAGCAGGAGAACTCAGGCCCAGGTGGAAGAGCAAACACAACCTCCTCCAGAACCACCCACAGAAGGAATCCAACCACGGCATCTCCAAAGCAACCGAACAATCTAAACCAAAACCCACACACTGTACCATCTGCCCCCACCCCTCATCACAAACCCCACCCCTACATCAACCCCCCATAGGCCCCTCCCATGGATCCCACTCCCCCAACCCCACCATTCTCCCCAGCCCACAGTTTCAGAAAAGAAGTTGAAGATTTGGTATATGAACGCAGATGGAATAACAAATAAATGTGAGGAGTGGCATGAAAGAATCAAGGAGACGTCCCCCAACATCATAGCAGTCACAGAAACGAAACTCACTGGGACGATAACAGACACAATCTTCCCACTTGGATATCAGATCATGGGAAAAGATAGAAGCAGAGGGGGAGGAGTTGCACTGCTCATGAAAATCTGATAGGGATTTGAGGAAATGGAAGGAATGGACGAAATTGGAGAAAGGGATTACATAGTAGGTACAATTCAGTATGGGGGACATAACGTAGTCATTGCAGTGATGTATAACCCGCCACAGAACTGCAGGAGGCCAAGAGAGGAAAATGAAGAGAGCAACAGAGCAATGGTGGCCAGAAGAGCTCACACGAGTAGAGCAAAGTTACTGGTTATGGGCCATTTCAACCACAGGGAGATTGATTGGGAAAACCTGGAGCCACATGGGGGTCCCAAAACATGAAGAGCCAAGATGATGGATGTGGTACTGGAAAACATCATGCATCAACATGTTAGGGACACTACCAGAGAGAGAGGGGAGGACGAACCAGCAAGACTGGACCTCGTGTTCACCCTGAGTAGCTCGGGCATTGAAGACATCACATATGAAAGGCCCCTCGGAGCTAGTGATCATGTAGTTCTGAGATTTGAATACATAGAGTTACAAGTGGAGAAGGTAACAGGAGTAGAATGGGAAAAGCCAAAATGTAAAAGAGGGACTACACAGATATGAGGAACTTCCTGCAGGAGGTTCAGTGGGAAAGAGAATTGGTAGGGAAGTCAGTAAATGACATGATGGACTATGTAAGAACAAAATGCAAGGAATCAGAGGAAATAATTGGAAGACCAGAACGAGCCTTTGGTTTACCTGATGGTGTAGGGAGGCAGAAACTAAGTGCACTAGAGAATGGAAAAAGTACAGAAGACAATGGACCCAGGAAAATAGAGAGATTAGTCGAAGAGCCAGAAATGAGTAGGCACAGATGAGGAGGGAGGCCCAGTGACAGTTCGAAAACAACAGAGCATCGAAAGTCAAGTCTGACCTGAGGCTGTTGTATAGCCACATCAGGAAGAGGACAACAGTCAAGGACCAGGTAATCAGGCTGAGGAAAGAAGGTGGGGAGCTCACAAGAAACGACCAAGAAGTATGCGAGGACCTCAACACGAGATTTAAGGAAGTATTTACAATGGAGACAGAAAGAACTCTGGGAAGACAGAACAGAGAGGTACACCAACAAGAGTTGGAGGAAATACACACAGCCGAGGAGGAGGTGAAGCTGCTAAGTGACCTTGATACCTCAAAGGAGGTGAGACCGGACATCTCTCCGTGGGTCCTTAGAGAGGGAGCAGAGACGCTGTGTGTGCCACTAACCACTATTCTCAACACATCCACTGAAACTGGGCAACTACCTGAGGTATGGAAGCCGGCAAATGTAGTCCCCATCTTTAAGAAAGGAGACAGAAACGAGGCACTATAGACCAGCATCACTGACGTGTATAGTATGCAAAGTCATGGAGAAGATTATCAGGAGAGTGGTGGAGCACCTGGAACGGAACAAGATTATAAACGACAACCAGCACGGATTCATGGAAGGCAAATCTTAAGTCACAAACCTACTGAAGTTTTATGACAAGGTAACGGAAGTAAGACACGAGAGAGAGGGATGGGTAGATTGCATTTTCTTGGACTGCAAGGCCTTCGACACACTTCCTCACAAGAGACTAATGCAAAAGCTATAGGATCAGGCACGTATAACAAGGGCATTGCAATGGATCAGAGAATACCTGACAGGGAGGCAACGAGTCATGGTACGTGATGAGGTACCCCAGTGGGCGCCTATGACGAGCGGGGATCCACAGGGGTCAGTTCTAGGACTAATGCTATTTTTGGTATATGTGAATGACATGATGGAAGGGATAGACTCAGAAGTGTCCCTGTTCGCAGTTTTCCTTGCGTCAAGAGGTTGTAGCAGTGTTGTCTTACCTGAGTCACTGTGGAAGAACACGTGTGAATGCAGTCAATTAATTATGCAAAAGCAGTGTTTATCGCTTTCCATGGCAGTATATTTCTTATATATATTTTGACTTTATAACTAAAGTTATATTACTGGTTAATGAGGAGAATTAAATCAAATGAGGACCAGGCAGGACTACTAAGAGACCTGGACAGGCTAGATGCGTGATCCAGCAACTGGCTCTTCGAATTTAACCCGCCAAATACAAATTCATCAAGATCGGGGAAGGGCAAAGAAGACCGAAGACAGAGTATAGGCTAGGTGGCCAAAGACTGCAAACCTCACTCATACTGGAGTATGCAGCACCAGTTTGGAACCCACACCTGGTCAAGCACGTCAAGAAATTAGAGAAAGTGCAAATGTTTGCAACAAGACTAGTCCCAGAGTCCTACGAAGAAAGGTTAAGGGAAATCGACCTGACGACACTGGAAAACAGAAGGGTCAGGGAAGACATGATAACGACATACAAAATAATGCGAGGAATAAATAAGGTGGACAGAGACAGGATGTTCCAGAGAGGGACACAGCAACAAGGGGTCACAATTGGAAGTTGAAGACTCAGATGAGTCAAAGAGATGTTAGAAAGTATTTCTTTCTTCTCCCAGTATATATATATATATATATATATATATATATATATATATATATATATATATATATATATATATATATATATATATATATATATATCAGCTTTTAATATTATTATTCTTATGACTGAAAATGGTAATACTGGGAACTAAAAGTTATATGTTTGAGAGAGCACGAACTACACCCAACAATATTGCTTGACATATATGAAAAAAGTTTAGAGGTGAAAAATAACCGAATGAAACCGTAATCCTTGTTCCCGGGGCAGGTATAAGCCTGGATTTATTCACTTTGGGCTGGTGAGGTGGGGGTCTATGTATTGTGACTGTGGTGCTGTGTCGTGGACTTACCCCCTCCTCTCTCTATCTCTTTGTCTTTCTCTCTCTCTGTCTCTCTCTCTCTCTCTGTCTCTCTCTCTCTCTGTGTCTCTCTCTGTGTCTCTCTCTCTGTGTCTGTCTCTCTCTCTGTGTCTGTCTCTCTCTCTGTGTCTGTCTCTCTCTCTGTGTCTGTCTCTCTCTCTGTGTCTGTCTCTCTCTCTGTGTCTGTCTCTCTCTCTGTGTCTGTCTCTCTCTCTGTCTGTCTGTCTGCTCTCTCTGTTGTCTTTTCTTGTCTGCTTCTCTCTGTCTGTCTCTCTGTCTGTCTCTCTTCTGTCTGTCTGTCTCTCTGTGTCTGTCTCTCTCTCTGTCTCTCTGTCTGTCTGTCTCTCTTCTGTGTCTGTCTCTCTCTCTGTGTCTGTCTCTCTCTCTGCTGTCTGTTCCGTCTGCTCTCTCTGTGTCTGTCTCTCTCTCTTGTCTGTCTCTCTCTCTGCTGTCTGTCTTCTGTCTCTCTCTGTTCTGTCTGTCTCTCTTCTGTCTCTCTCGTCTGTCTGTCCTCTCTCTCTGTCTGTCTCTCTCTTCTGTCTGTCTCTTCTCTCTGTCTGTCTTCTCTCTGTCTGTCTCTCTGTCTTCTGTCTCTCTGTCTTCTTCTGTCTGCTCTGTCTGCTCGTCTTCTTCTGTCTCTCTGTCTGTCTCTCTGTCTGTTCCTGTCTGTCTCGTCTGTCTCTGTCTGTCTCTCTGTCTGTCTCTCTGTCTGTCTCTCTGTCTGTCTCTCTGTCTGTCTTCTGTCTGTCTCTCTGTCTGTCTTCTGTCTGTCTCTCTGTCTGTCTCTGTCTGTCTCTCTGTCTGTCTCTCTGTCTGTCCTCTGTCTGTCTCTCTGTCTCCGTCTGTCTCTCTGTTCTGTCTTCTCTGTCTGCTCTCTCTGTCTGCTTCTCTGCTGCTTTTGTTCTTCTCTCTTCAGTCTCGTTCTCCTTCTGTCTCCTCTGCTCTCTTTTCCTTCTCCTTCTTGTCCCCTTCATTCCTCCTTCTCCTCATCAGCTCTTTCTCTTCCACCTTCTTCCTCTACCCTCCACCAATTTCCTGTCCCTTATTCGATTCTATTTTTCCCTCTCTGACTCCCCATTGCGTGTCCACACACACACACACACACACACACAAAACCACACGCATTTTTGGCTGCCGTTAAGATACATTATGAAGAACAGAACACAAGAACTTAAGAGAGGGGAAGCACTACAGCAGGCCTACTGGCCCACACTAGACAAGTCCTTCTCAAACCCACTAACAAAAATATTCGCCCAACATATTTTCAATGACAATGGAAACCAAAATCAAAGAAAACACGTCAAGATGCGTACTGGATATTGACTTTAAAGTAAACATTTTGTCGTAATTCCTTACTGGATAATATAACTTCTTTAGGCATAAGCTATTGAAAGTAACATTTATACAAATTAGAAAGAAATATGTTATAAAAAAGACTATGGACATAAAGAAATTGGAAGGCTATAAGGTGGATAGGTTGAAAGGTGGATAGGATGAAACAGAAGATTCTGTAAATATTGTTAAAAGGCTGAAAGAGTATAGAAGTGAGAAAGAAGATTCTGGCAGAGTAACAGATCCATATTAACTTGGCAAATAATTTCACAAAGAAACGAACACAGGATAGATGGTAAATGATCTAAAACAAATGAAGATTTTATACCCATAGACGGAGTAATCTCTAAAAGACTTAAATTGAGGGACATGGGAACGAGAAGAAACCTAATATAGTTTAGTAATAAAGGCAGAATTACCGAAAATATGTTTGGTTAAAGGACACATATGCAACTAATGCGACATTTATTAAAAATGGTCGTAATCATAACCATAATTTTTAAAGGGGATCGGTAAGCCAGCGGAAGGCCTCGGTCAGATGACCGAGGCCTTGGTCATTATGTGACCAAGACTCGCTTCAGGAAACACTTGTCCTGTTTCCTAACGAGTATTATACCTACCTACCTAATGCGACATTTTACTGTGGCAACGTTTCGCTCTCCAGGAGCTTTGTAAATCCGGCTTGACAAAGCTTCTGGAGAGCGAAACGTTGCCACAACAAAACGTCACATTAGCTGCACATGTGTCCTTTCACATGATATAATTTAGCAGGAATAAAGCTGAAAAAATATTTTCACTGAAGTCGCATTTCAGTGTGACGTGACACAGTGTGACGTGACACAGTGTGACGTGACGCAGTGTGACGTGACACAGTGTGACGTGACACAGTGTGACGTGACACAGTGTGACGTGACACAGTGTGACGTGACACAGTGTGACGTGACGCAGTGTGACGTGACACAGCAGGGAAGACAGGCAAAGCATTGGCGATATTGGTTAAAAAAAATCACTTCAAGTCATGGAAATTGAAATCCAAAACAATTTATATATATATATATATATATATATATATATATATATATATATATATATCAGAAACTCATAGTAATTAATGCATATAACCATAGGTTTAATAAACTCTGGAAGAGAGGCGAGTTTGGTATGATAAATAAAGGATATCATAATATACATTGGAAGCTATATTTAAAAAGCGACAATAATAAAAGAAAGAGTAATTGTAGAGATTTTTAAATATTAAAAAAACTGAGTAGTTAACGAGAGTGGAACTATAAATAAATGGTCAGTAGATTTCCTTAATATAATAAAGATCTTTTCTTTATGCATCAGCATATAAATGAAGGAATAAAAGTGAGAGGAAGCAATAAAACGACATTACGCTTTTTATTTACTCTAAAAGAGAAAGAAATTATCAGCATAGCCCATCTAAGTCCACTTGGAAAAAGTGAGCGATTCTACTGGAAATATTATTTGAGACTAAATATACCTGAGATGTAGAAATAATAATAACAATAATAATAATCATAATCTTTATTTCTACAAGTACATGTACAAGGTATACAGACCATAGCTGACATCAATGACGTACTACTATATAGAAAGCCCCTTGTTATGTTGAGCATTTCCCGCAAATTAGGTCAATTTTGTTCCCAGGATGCAACCCACACCAGTCGACTAACACCCAAGTACCTCATTTTAATGAGCAGGTGTCTTAAGGAAACACGTCCTAATGTTTCCATCCGTACTTGGGATCGAACCACGGACTTCAGTGTGTGAGCTGAGTTATCTAGCATTCCAGTTACGATTTTACTATAAGAAAGGAAAATAAAATGCTTCAAAGCATATTTTTTGAGAAATTATATCAATTGACATATTACGGTGCCCCGTGGCCTGGTGGCAAACGCTCTCGCTTCACACGGTGAGGGTCTGGGTTCGATTCCGGGAGAAGGGGTGGAAACATCTGACGTGTTTCTTTACCCCGGTTGTCCATGTTCAACCATCAGTAAAATGGGTCACACTGTGTGACATTGATGTCAGCTAGGACTGTATACCTTGTACATGTACTTGTAGTAAATAAAGATATATATATATATATATATATATATATATATATATATATATATATATATATATATATATATATATATATAAAAGGGAGAGACGTAAATAATTTGCATGAGGAGTTCTGAAACACACATGACATGGGAAGAAAGCAGTTCATTCCACAAAGGAATATTAACAAGGAAAAAAAAAAAAAAGAAAGAATGAAACCACGGAACGGGTGGGGTTTGAACCAATTTCGAGTGAATCCTAAAACTCAAAGGCCATGGATTGAACCCCACCCGTTCCGTGGTCTGTTTACACTCGTGGTATTACGATGTGGTGTTACAGAAAGGGCTTTTCTTTTACACAAATCAATTTTCCAGGCTAAGAGCTGTTATCCAACCTTGGCTCATTTCAGAGTCCAGCCCTATCTAAGGTATACTAACATCCCCCAGGATGCCACCCACACCAGTCGACTAACACCCAGGTACCTACTTACTGCTAGGTGACCAAGGGCAGCAGGTGTAAGGAAACATGCCCAAAGTTTTCACCCGTACCGGGGGATCGAACCACTGACACTCAGTGTGTGAGCTGAGCGCGCTACCACCCGAGCCACGGGACACCTTATAAATGTATAAGAAGCCAGCCAGCCATAAATGCCAGAAATATATATACAAATGAAAGGAGAGGGAAAGGAGAAACTTTTGAAAAGGTAAAGAATAGATACGACAAAAGAAGAATCAGATCTTTTAATCGTGATTATAAAACAAACTAAATATCGAAGGTCAAATACAAGTAATGAAAGATGACGGGAAAATAAACAAAGGAGAGTAAGAAAAGTGTGGAATTAAATAGAAAGTTTCCGAGGGCGTTTGCATGGGGGAACTCAGAGCCAGGAGAAAGTGAACCAGGTAGCGGGAAGGGAAGAGGAGCCCAGACTCGACCTCTGAAGACACAAACAGGTAAACACAAAAATAGACGAGTAAACACACATACACCTGTGTGAATCGACCTTTGCAACTTCATATAGGTAAGTACATACAAATACTTATTATTTGCCCCCTTCAATGGGGCCGCCTTGACGCTGGTAAGGGTCTCTTGATCTAAGGAAGTGGATGTATCATCGTCTTAGATCAAATCTGATTACTTGCCTATTTTTAGGTGCAGATTGACCCCTAAATGTTTATCGCTTTCCCATGATTATAACAAAAACAATAAGAGCAAAAAACATCAATAATAATTATGTTTCGCCTTCCCTATTACATTCTTTCCTCTCCCATGTCCCCTTTATCTTCCCCTCTGTTTCTACACTTCCTTTCACAAGACTTTTTTCACAGTCTTTCACTCTAAGTAAATAAAGACGAAGAAAAACACTTTTCAGGGTCTTTAAACCCCGATAATCAAAGAACTGAAGAAAGGAGGATCACTACAGGGGGCCTACTGGCCCATACTTGGTAGGTCTTTCTCAAACCCAAACCCACTTAGAAAAATATTTGCCCAGTTTTAGTTCTATCCAAGAAAAAATAAATCATGAAATGTGGTTCATTTCCATGGGTGGCCTTGCTTTCTCTCGCCCAAGATGCGACCCACAACAGTCGATTGATACCTGCTAGGTTGAGGAGGGCAGCTTATGTATGGAGATTAACACCCTCGTATCTGTTTCCTGTTCGGGAATATGAACAGCGGCTATAAGGAAACACCCAGGTACGTATTTACTGCTAGGTGAACATGAGCACTGGGCGTAAGGTAACTAACACCCAGGTACCTATTTACTGTTAGGTGAACAGGGGCAGCGAATGCTATAAAAACTGTCTACATATTCCGTCATTCCCGGATACTGAACCCTGACAATTTCGGTTGTGAGAACTCGCTAGCACTAAGCAACGATTCCGTTGACCTCGCAGCATCGAACTGGATGATGTTGGTTAATGAGGTTAAAAGCTTATCGACTACATCATTGTTATTAAAGGCTGCAATGTAACCTGTCCACCCAGCCAAGAATATTCTGTGAAGAATTAGACACTTGTGCAACTTCTGGGTATCTTTATTTGTAGACGTTTCGCCCTCCAGTGGCTTTATTAATACAGCACAAGAACATAATGTGAAGACTGTAGAACTATATCCAAAAGGAAATCAGTTTCGCTACTGATAAAGCCATTGGTCAGCGAAACGTCTACAAATTAGAATACCCAGATGTTACACATGTGTCTAATTTATATTGTCGATATTGTATATACAATTCATGAACAAGAATATTTTATTGTGGCAACGTTTCGCTCTCCAGGAGCTTTATCAAGCCGTTAAGAATATTTTGACCACCAAAATACGGACTAAAGTCAACAGTCAGTATAAACACACAGAGACATACACCTCTCGCTGCATGTATTATGTATATTTTGCGTAACCGAATTTTTTTTTATATATTTTCGTCCGAAATTCGAATTGAAATATTTGCGGAAAGTCAGTGGGGAGAAAATTTCGACAATGTGGCGACGCGACCGTGCCCAGGTAAAATTCAGAGTCAGAAAAAAATAATAGAGAAAAGGGAACGAAAAATAAATAAGAAACCGAACGAATTTAAATATAGAAGTTCCCCCTCAAAATAGTGTAAATAAACTACTGAAAGACAGTGTCGGAAAAGTGTCGACAGTGACGGCAAAGACAGTGTCGACAGTGGCGATAAAGACTGTCAACAGTGACGACAAATACAGTGTCGACAGTGACGACAAAGTGTCGATAGTGACGACAAAGTGTCGATAGTGACAAATACAGTGACGACAGTGTCGACAGTGACGACAAAGACTGTCAACAGTGACAAAGACTGTCGAAAAAAAAGTGTCGACAGTGTTGACAAAGTGTCGAAAAAGTGTGTCGACAAAGTGTCGAAAAAGAGTGTCGACAAAAACAGGACCGTCAATTTTAAAGCTAGACTTAGAAAGCAAACGAAAATTAAAGAGGAGAGGGGGGAAACTAAAGCAAATCAATATTCAGAAAATACACACCAGTTGTACTTTTAAATAAATAGGCAAATTAAAATATTATATAACAGAGTAGAAAGAGAGAAAACAATATATGGATATGCCTTAAAAAAAGGGGGGGGGGTGGATTAAAAGTCACAACACGGAAAGAAAACCTTGAACGACGTTTCGATCCTTCCTGGACCATTATCATGTATTGACTCGACATCTGAGCAGCAAATGTACTCCTCAAAGTGTGAATAAGTCACTTAAAAAAACTTATTTAAGTAATGGGGGGGAAACAAATTTTTTTATTAAAGGAATATGGAAAGACATATTATTGTTATAATGTTATTGCAATAACATGTTATTGCTATAAGATATACACAGCAATAAAATATTTTATTGCTATAACATATAAGCCAGATTTATCAACAATCATCTAGTCCTCAATATAAACAAAATAAATTAATTAATTTCGGTCCTGGAGGGACCGAAACATCGTCGTAAGGTTGATAGTGATTTATTCCAGCCACGGTATTGTAGCTCTTTATTCTTTCTAAATAATAATTATTAATCAAACTTGTTCTTTCCAATGTAGTTTAGGGAAAAAAATATTAATACTTCATAATAATGAAAAACTCCGATACCTTTTATAATGACAAACCTAAGTTTGTTAATGTTTTTTTTTTTTATAAATGAACCCAAATCCGCTACAGTAAGAAAGGAGTGAATATTAAATGGGTATGCGATACTGATATGTTGATAAGACACATATGCAACAGTTAGGATAATTGTTGCAGTTAAGATACTTAACTGTTGCACATGTGTGTCACTTATCAACACGTCTGTATTGTATACCATTTTCACTCTGTCAGACACTGTAACACAACAGTATCTTGGTACAGGTTAGGTAAGGTTCGTCAGGAAACAGGACAAGCGTTTCCTGACGCGGCTCTTAGATGATGACCCGCCGTTGGAGCTTTTCGGTCATCTGACCGAGGCCTTCCGCTGGCTTACCGGTCCACCCCTTTAAAAATTATGATAATGGATGGATTTGAGAGGGGCGTGACCTCTTCATGATTACATTCTTCGTCTGCCAGTGGACTACACTTCACCTTCTGACAGTATATAAGTCTCCGCACTGTCGCTTCAAACTTCACATTGTTCCAGACTATGGAACACAACTCTTCTCCAGGCTGAGGGACTGACCACCTCAAACTACTTCTCCAGTCTGAGGGACTGACCACCTCAAAACTACTTCTCCAGGCTGAGGGACTGACCACCTCAAAACTACGTCTTCAAGGGTGATGGATTAATTACATCGTCATCACATCTCTATTGCTTCTAGAAACTCTTCTGTACTCGACTGAAGAAGCCTACTGTGTAGGCGAAACGTTTCGGAATAAAGAATCCTAACTTTTGAACATGTGTCTTACTTATCAACAGGAAGAAAGGGCAAGGGGAGACATGTTAATTGCATGAAAGATACTCAGAGGATTTGACAAGGCGAATTAAGATGACCATTTGAAAAGCGTGGGGGAGAGGCTTACCTGGAGTATACCTGAAGAGAGTTCCGGGGGTCAACGCCCCCGCGGCCCGGTCTGTGACCAGGCCTCATGGTGGACCAGGGTCTGATTAACCAGGCTGTTACTGCTAGCCGCACGCAATCCAACGTACGAACCACAGCCCGGCTGGTCAGGTACTGACTTTAGGTGCCTGTCCAGTGCCTGCTTGAAGACAGCCAGGGGTCGATTGGTAATCCCCCTTATGGATGCTGGGAGGCAGGTGAACAGTCCTGGGCCCCTGACACTTATTGCGTTGTCTCTTATCGTGCTAGTGGCACCCCTGCTTTTCATTGGGGACATATATGGAAGTTAAAGATATAGAGAGGAGGGGATGTTAGGAAATACTTTTTTAACACTCACAGGGAGAAACGAGAAGAATGAACTGGTCGAGATATTGGAATCAAACTTTACACAATTCCACAGTACACAATTCCAATTGTATTATAAGAGGCGGGACTAGGAGCGGAGACTCGACCCCCAGCAAACACAACTAGCCAGTTATCACACCCTCATTAAAAAAACCATCATAAGTATGATATTATCACATCATTAGCGTTCAAAAACTACTTTATCTGATCAATCCATTATGAAATTTTAATTACCAATAGTACCCCCATCCCATAATTAATGAAAAAATACGGTTATTTCCGAAAAACTGACAATATTAACATGTTAAATGCAGGTTAACTCGTCCTTAACCTCCGACACAAGCCGCCGCATTTTGTAACATTTATGTGAGGTTATAAATTCCTCTGGCATTAATGGCGGTAATTATATTAGTTAAACAACAGCGTTACCAGAGTTATACTAATTAAATAATATAAATATTAACAATTATTAGAGTTTGTATCTATTTTATCATAATGAAATTTAATTGACTGGAAAAAAATTCATATAATAATGCCGTTATATATATATATATATATATATATATACATGTATATATATATATATATATATATAATATATCAGATTATTATTGATAAGATGCAACGGATACATGTCTAGTACATATAGTATATATATATATATATATATATATATATATATATATATATATATATATATATATATATATTATATATATATATACTATACATGATCTACTCGTATGTATATGCCATCTTTATATCAACAGTATCTCTTAAATCTTTTGTACCATATTATGTAATAAAACATACCTATTGGTAAAAAAAAAAAAAAAAGATGGGGTGGTAGGAGAAGTGGAATATTCAAATGGCATCAGGAAGAAATCCAAATATTCTTTCTTGAAGCCTTTTTATCCACTTCTCCGAGGCTATGGGTCCCACAATTTGTACCAGAGGTGGACCCCTATCTATATACGTATATATATATATATATATATATATATATATATACATACGTATATACGTGTAATGAAAAAAATCAACGTTTGTAGAAAAACTTTTCTTAAACAAACCCATCTCAAATACGAAATTAAAAATATTGTATTGAAATTCAAATTAAATTTCACCCACCTAGTAATTTTTCAACTCGTGAATGAAAACAAATAAAATAAGAATAGAAAAAAAGAGAGCAGAAATGGCCGAATGATTCCATTTTTTTTGTAGACTATACAAAGACTCATTACGTAGAAAGAGGGAAGCCTCCAACACCCGCGTCTCTGTAGCTCAGAAACCTCTTCTAATTAACTCCGGCATTTTTTGCACCCCAGGACGGCCGGGGAAAAGCGAGGAGCTGAGAGAGTTGTCAGGCTAAAGGTGAAATATGTTGTCTTTCTTGGGATAACAAAGTGAGCTCGTAAAACACAAAGGAGAAACTATTTTAAATATACAAAGGAGACACCATTTGAAATAGACAAAAGAGAAACTATTTTTAACGTACAAATGAGAAACTATTTTAAATATGCAATGGAGAAAATTAATTTATAGTTACGAGGGAACAACGATTTTTAAATATTCAGGGGGAAAACCTATTTTATATGTACAAATGATAAATTATTTTGAATATAAAAAAAGAGAAACTATTTTAAATGCATAAAGGAGAAACCATTTAAAATATACAAAGGGGAAACGATTTTAAATGCAAAGATTCTTTTTAATATGACGTGAATTAATTAAACACGCTGGGAATTCATTAAATATAATGAGGATTCCAAAAAGTGTATTGTGAATACGTAAAATATTCCCGCCAGTTATAAAATACACTGGATATTCATTACACAGGAGCTCATGGAATGTAATACATGGAAAACACAAAATACAAAATTATGGAAATATACATTAAAATATATACTGTACATGCAACTACACGTGAAAAACGTGGGACTACGACCCCGAGTGTATGGAATTTGCAAATATAATTTATATGCACTAAAACGTAATTAATCAATGTAATAGAAATGCAACGCAAAAAAAAATGCCTATGGGATACGTGAAATGTGTAACTATGTGGCAGACATTATGAGAAACCATTAGCACAGCTGGCAAATGGAATTCAACTTAGATATTCGTCTTTCTAAAGAGGATTTCAAAGCTCTTTTTAAGAAGGTGAAATGTCGTCTTCGGGAAGACTTGCAATATATCTTTCTAAGAGGGAGAAAATAATAATAAAACAATAATAATACTAAAAATAAAAGGGCACAATACCGTGGCCGGAACCATACTTAAATAACCCACACTTAGGATTATTTGTGACTACTACCACTAATAATAATTATAATACGAAAACCAACTATGCACTTAATATAACTGCTACTACCACATTAATTTTACTACTATTACATATAACAGTAATAATAATAATAACAGTCACTCGGGATTTCGATCGTAAACCAAATAGTTATTAGAATACAAAAAACAGTTTCCCGAAAAAACTGTCCAAAACTAAACTGATTCAGAAATTCCTGGTAGACAGAATCTCGCAGACAGATCAAGAATCCATAAACGAGGTCAAATTATCTTAATATCAATTGCTTTGTGCAACAAGTCAATGCATGACAAAGGCAGGCAAGAGGCAGGGTATATAGACAAAGCTGCACATTTCTCAGCTGGTATATATCTCAGTGTGTATATCCCGAAAGCCACATATATGTCAGCTTACATACATTGAAAGTTGTAATTTGTAGGTTTATATGCCTGAGAGGTGTACATCTCGGGTGTATATGACCCTGAAAGTTTATATTTCTCAGTGTATATACACTAAGAGTGGTGTATAACTCTGTGTATTTACACCGGGAGGTGTATATTTCTCATTTTATATACACCAATAAATTAATATATCTCATTGTACATATACTGAATATACACAGAAAAGTTTAAATCTTTCATTTGTAAATTCATCTGGATGTACATTTAGTTCGGTATATAAACACGAGATATATATATATATCTTTCATTGTATATACAGTGTCTATACAATCGAGAGCTTTATATTTCTCATTGTATATACGCTGAGAGTTCCCTTTATTCCCTATTTCATGAACTAAAGTATAATTGACTCGTAGTGAACGGTTGATATGCGGCTTTAAAAAATCTCGGCGTAGTTGATAGACTTTATACAAAATAAAGCCACTAGCAGCAAGAATTCGATCAAATCTGTTGCTTTAAATCAGTCAACAAAAGATTTTCAATACACAGTTCACTGATCTGATCTGTTGACTGCTTGAGACCACTTTGTGAAATTTTGTCTATATATCTATATACGTACATGTATATATATATATTACTCTCACTACCCTATATTTTAATTAGTCGTTTACGTTAATGCAAATGCCTCTCGAGTTTATGCAGAATTAAAAGACAAAAATAAAATAGAAGTATAATTAGCAATGAGAAAATAGAAATAGCTTCATAAATAATTACTTTAAATTCAATTGTTTAAAAAAAAAGTCAAGTGTCAGGCGAGGAGGTTATAAAATAATCTATGTTTATTTCCACTCTTTATTTCAGTCGTAATTTGAAGTTTAAATATTTTTTTTTAGCTCTGGTGGGGTTAGTCGTAATTGATTATTACCCACAGTGGAACATTATCACCCTCAGTGTGACTATTACCCGCAGCGGGACTTGGCTACCCACAGCGGGACTATCACCAATAGTGAGGCTTTATCGCCACAGTGGAACTTTATCGCTTTAAGTCAGACTAAAGCTTTATGAAGCACAGTGAAGTTTTATCATTAATTGTAAGATTTTACCACCCACAGTAGAGCTTTATAATCCACAGTAGAGCTTTATAATCCACAGTAGAGCTTTATAATCCACAGTAGAGCTTTATAATCCACAGTAGAGCTTTATAATCCACAGTAGAGCTTTATAATCCACAGTAGAGCTTTATAATCCACAGTAGAGCTTTATAATCCACAGTAGAGCTTTATAATCCACAGTAGAGCTTTATAATCCACAGTAGAGCTTTATAATCCACATTGGAGCTTTATAATCCACAGTGGAGCTTTATAAACCACAGTGGAGTCTTATAACTCAAACACTCTCTATGTACGTAAAAATTTCGACCTTCTGGAGTACAAATCAGGAAATAAAATACCTCCCATTTGTTTAAAGCAAATAAAAAAAAAAATTTAACACAAATCAGCGAATAAAAAAATAACCACTTAATACAAATCAGGAAATTAAAATAACTAAAACAAATCAGGAAATAAAAAATAAGTAATACAAAATCAGGAAATAAAAAAAAAACTAATACAAATCAGGAAATAAAAAAATAACTAATACAAATCAGGAAATAAAAAAATAACTAATACAAATCAGGAATTAAAAAAATAACTAATACAAATCAGGAAATAAAAAAATGACTAATACAAATCAGGAAATAAAAAAATGACTAATACAAATCAGGAAATAAAAAAATAACTAATACAAATCAGGAAATAAAAAATAAATAATACAAATCAGGAAATAAAAAAATAACTAATACAAATCAGGAAATAAAAAAATAACTAATACAAATCAGGAAATAAAAAAATAACTAATACAAATCAGGAAATAAAAAAATAACTAATACAAATCAGGAAATAAAAAAATGACTAATACAAATCAGGAATATAAAATAATATATATGTAAATAATTTTTATCTCCCTGGAGAGATTGTGAATATTTCGTTATTGCTGACATTTCATCCCGTGTGTAGCGTTAATTAACGAATAACGTTGGTAGGTAATGACATTTTTACTAGAGATGTGTATTAACGAGGGTTTTGCGTTCCCCACTGTGTTCTCGTACTGTGTTATGTTCTTTAATGTGTTCTTGACTAACGTTCCACATATGTTCTTGACTATCGTTCCGCATATGTTCTTGACTATCGTTCCGCATATGTTCTTGAATTGTGTTTCTGTGTTCTTGAATTGTGTTTCTGTGTTCTTGAATTGTGTTTATGTGCTCTTGAATTGTGTTTATGTGCTCTTGAATTGTGTTTATGTGCTCTTGAATTGTGTTCCATGTTCTTAAATTGTGTTCCCATGTTCTTAAATTGTGTTTTTATGTTACTGAATTGTTTCTATGTTCTTGTATTGTGTTTCTCACTATGTTCTTGTATTGTGTTCTTCAATGTGTTCTTGAATTGTGTTTCTCATTATGTTCTTGCATTTTGTTTTTGAAATATGTCTTCAATATGTTCTTTCACTGTGCCCCTCATTATATTTTTGTATTGTATTCCTATGTTCTTGTGTTCTTCACTTTATTTTTGTGCTTTGTTCTTCAAACTGCTTTTGTATTGCGTTCTTAACTATGTTTTTGTGTTGCATTTTTGTACCGACGTATTCTTGACTATGTTCCTCTATGTTCTTACATAATGTTCCTTACTATTGTGTTGTTATATGTTCCTAAACTAACCAAACCAAACCAAACCTAACTAAAAATAACCTAACCAAACCTTACCTAACCTAACCAACCATCCCTTCCATAATATTATCTAGCCAATGATAATTAATCTAACCTTACTTAAACTCCTAACATAACCTCACATAACACATCCTAGCTTAACTAACGCAACAATTCCCATCCTTGCGTATCCTACCCCAAACTTAATTGCATTCCCAATGAAAATACATCGGCCAAAGACATAGCCACGTTGAAATCAAAATTGAGTTGAAGCAAGAACAGACATATTCCATTTCAAGAACGCAAAAAAAGCAAATAAAATCCACTGATATTTTCTCCTGGCGATAGTGGTGTAATGCAGCCAGCTGAAATATGTTCTGTATCATTGATAAAGTTACTGACCGAAAACTGTGGTGGAGAGAGAGAGAGAGAGAGAGAGAGAGAGAGAGAGAGAGAGAGAGAGAGAGAGAGAGAAACGAAGGAAAGACAGATAGCAAACATCTTTAAAGCTCACACCGAGGCTATCTGCTGAGATGAACTGTCTACTTCTGTCTAGATTTAGGACTGACATCTATTATGTAGAGATTTGAGGCAATGATAGTAAAGCAGGAGGCTCTCTCCGTACTCTTCTCCCTCCGACCACCACCGCCGGCATGAAATAAGTAAAAAATACACAGAGTACCTCTACATTTTAGCACTATTCCAATTGCAACTATTCATTGCCACCCACAGGGGTGTGTACCATTAGTTCTACATCTAAGAGTGGCGATGTGCGCCGTTTTTAACTGCAGCATAGGCACGCCTCTTCCAAAACAGGGATGGAGTGAGTGATGGTGAAAGTGTTTCTTCTTTTTCGGGTCACCCTGCCTAGGTGGGGTGGACGCGAATATCCTGAGCCTCAACCCCCGCAGAGAAGAAGTTAAGCACGTTGACCCGTTCCTCATATGGTTTGTTTGTGAGTGATATTACGAGCTCAGTTGACCTCTCTACCTCCAGTCTATCTTCGGCTTCTATCTAATACGGAAACCAAAACTGGACAGCCTAGCGCCGGGTCACCATCTGGAAAAGACTCGGGCCGGGACAAGACTGGCGAACCTACTACAGTACTGGACAGCATATTCTAGGTGCAGCCTAACTAATGCATTGTAGAGTCAATATTGCTTCTAGGATTTTGTACTAGAATTATTTTGCCAGGAATCCTAAAATCTTTGCTCCTAGAAGATAGACAATGTTGTTTGGTGCATTTGAGGTCATTGTTTATAATTCTTTCAAGTTTTTTTCTTATCTTGTGTCGTTTTATTGTCTGAGACGTCTTCCACCTCTGCGACCAGAGCGCTAACTTTGAATACCCAATCTGTTTTGCGTCAAACTCCTTCATGTCCAGTGTAAAAAGAACTGGTCCGAGAAACCAATCATAGATTGCTCTTAACGTCTAGCCAATCAGACACCTATCCATTCAGCATCACTCGCTGTTTCTATCTGGTGAGCCAATCAGTAATTCAGGCATGAAGTGTGTGTGCCTTATCCCAGGTGTTCTTATATAGGGGTATCAATACCTTCCCTTGGGGGTATGGGACTCATTCTCTGAACAATTTAAAAAAAAAGTTTTTAGATTAAACTATCACTTAATTATTATTATTATTATTATTATTATTATAAACTATCACTTAATGTGTTGCTAGCTATGGATATGTGAAGTAAAACTAAGCTATTGACATCTTTTGAAATACGGTGACGATGTTTTTGTCAGTCTGGCAAATGGGGTTTGGGGACGTATTGGTATTACGCAGTGTACTGCAGTAATAAGATTGTTTAAAAAATGCTCAATTTATAATGTCATTTTCTGGGATATGTTCTGAAACCGGATGCGTATTATTCCTGGTCAGTCAGCGTAGCCAGGACAGGAGCAGGTGATGTGTTTGTTGGGCAGTAGATGACGCACAACAGAGGGAGCAAGAGGTAGTGGTGTGAGTAGGTGAGTGGGTAAGGTTTTTTTCAGTGTATAAGTTATTTTATTTGTGTTTAAGTGCTCTCATGTTTACCTGTAAGACCCTAGTGTTCAGATGCCTGTTTAAGTTTTGGCAGAGTACTGTATGGTAAACAAACCATACCACGGGTGGGGTTCGAACCCGCGGTCAGAGAGTATGGTGTTTTTGCCTGCTGGTAGACAGACCGGCAGAAGGGGAGGTGTCATGGAGCCTCCCTGTTTAGGTTTATATTCTTCGTTTTACTCACTAGTAGCAGTGTGCTAGTGAGCTAATGTGAGTAAAGGTGATGTTAGTTGTAGTAGATTGTAGGTTGTATACGTTACTATTAATATATTATATTTTTGTATAGGTGAGTTTTTGTGTCCTTCATAATATTGACCATTTAAATTTAAGATTCATAATTTCTATTAATGTACATGTTGGCCCTAGAGTGTTTTTTTTTTTAATGTTAAATATAAATACCCCTAGACAGCAGGTTGAGCAGCCTTTAGGAGTCAGGACTTTTTATTTAAGTTATGCAGAGCCAAAAAGCGTAAGAATTGGGCAATCCATTAGGGAACTGTAATGGTAGAAAGATTAAGAACCACATGATGCATCTTTATTATAGTCAGTATTCATCGTTGAGGTTGTTCGCCCAATGTTTTTTTTGGAAATCTGGATGTACTACTGCTGGTGTAATTTTGTTCATTTTTTTTTTGTATACATAAAAAGAATCGAGTAAGTTAGTAAAACATGATTTTTATTTTGTCGTGAAATTCATGTTGATTTCTGGTTATTAAATTTATGTTTCAGAAATTAACGATCTTGTCCCTAATAACAATCTCCATTTGTTGACCTAAAATTGATATTAAGTTGATGGAACGGTAGTTGAGAGCAGACATCGTGTCTCCCTTTATTATGAATAATAGGGACGACAAATGCTAATTTCCAGTCAACTGTCACCTCATCTTCTAAAGATTTGTTAAATATTTCCATTAACTGATACTAGATTTGTTATTTACTTGTTTTTATAACTCTAGCAGACAGCTCATCTGGTCTGCTTTATCTGAAGATATTCAGCTTCTTTAAATATTTTAATATATCAATGTTGCTAATATCGTTTGTAATTACATTTTGACTCGATTATTATTATAATAAAAAAAGGTGCTAAACCGACAAGAGTCATACAGCGCTGTGGGGCAGCAAATAGTGCGGTTATAAACAGCTAGGTGGAGAGGGGATCAGAAGTGAGGAAAAAAAAAGGTTGAAAGGGACGCTAAGGGCTATGTGTCAAAGTTCGTATAATAAGACAGTTGCTGACAAAAAGTAAAAAAGTGATTGGGAGTCAAAGGTGGGCGGCGGCGGCGGCGGCGGCGTTGGAGGTAAATCCTGAGAGCTCGTTGGTAAACCGGGCAATCGACAAGAAAGTGAAGAACCTAAAGAGAGACCAGACAAACCTCACAGAGAGGAATAGGGCGTCTATCCATGAGATACCCATGGGTAAGGCGTGTATGACTAATGCCGAGCCGGGAGAGCGCAGTCTCCCGAGAACGGCAACAGTGGTAAGAATATGGCCACAAACCTAAAAGCGGTTTCACAGAGCACAATTTGTTAGGGTGCATGCCCGATCACCGTTGTTGCCAACGGTTGCGGAGATGGACCGAGATGACTGGAAAATAGTCCCTGAATGGAATACCTCTATAAGAAACCTGAAGATCATGCACCACTGACTGCGCAGCTGCATCTGCTTGCTCATTTACCCTGCACACCAATGTGTCCAGGGACCCAGCAGAAAACAACAACTTTATTTTTGCTAGCTACTCGGCACAACCATTGTTGAATACGAAGAACTAATGGATGAGGGGAATAAAATTGTTTAATGGCTTGTAAAGCGCTGAGGGAATCTGAAATGATCACAAACGTTTAAGGAGACATATGTAATATGAAGAAGCGCTATGAGGATGGCATACAACTCAGCAATAAAAATACTTGCTGAGTCTAACAAGTGGCCTCGGACAACTTCATCAGGGAATACTGCCATGAACCCAATACAATCAGAAGATTTAGAGCCATCTGTATAAACAGCAATGGCATGAGCATGTGACCGGAAGTGCTCGAGAAAAAGAGAGCAAGTAGCAGGCGTAGGTAAAAAAGCTTTAGTGCACGGTAGTGGGGGAGAACAGACATGAACCGTCGGAACTTCCCAAGGGGGAAGGGAAAAGGCAGACGCTAAATGAACGTACAAAGGGGGCAACTGGAGAGAAGACCGGAGTGAAGGCGAAGAGAAAACGGCCAGAGTAGGCAGGGGCGTCGAACAAATAGTGGGTTCCTACTAATATCTGAGACTAACCTATACATAGAAGGAACACGAAGATCATGAGCGCGGACAAAATAACGAAGAGAATGAGCATGACGATGATCAGCTAAGGAAGGAACATTCACCTCTGCATAGAGGCTTTCAACAGGGGATGAACGAAAGGCACCAAGGCATAAACGGAGATCCTGATGATGAATAGGATCTAACTTAGAATGAGTTGTGGGAGAGGCCGCAGAATAGACTTGATCACCATAATCCAGCTTAGACAAGACTAGGGTGGAATGCAAACGGAGGAGAGTGCGACGATCTTCCCCATGAACGATGCGCGAGAACTTTAAGGAGATTCAGCCGACCATGGCAAGTTGCCTTTAAAGAAGAAATGTGAGGTCTCCATGTCAACTGTTGATCAAAGAGCAAGCCAAGAAATTTGACCGTATCACATTCCGGAATACGTGAACCGTGCAAGTACAATTAAGTATCTGGTATAAGCGGACGTCTAGTGAAGGTAATGAATCGGGTTTTCGTACTAGAAGTGGCCCAATGGGAACCTCAGTGAATCACATCCTGAATGGAGGCTGCTACTAGGCGACAGTCAGCACCTGAGTAAGCTATAGCGAAGTCATCCACATAAAGTGACGACCAAATATGCGAAGGAAAAATGGAAGGTAGGTCATTTATAGCTAAGAGAAAAAGGGTAGTGCTAGGGACACAACCTTGTGGGACTCCCTCAACTTGTACAAAGTCTGAGGAAAGAGAGGCGCCAACACGAACCCGAAAATGTCTGTCGGATAAGAAAGCAGCAAGGAAGTTTGGTAGATTACCGCGGAGGCATAAGGAGTGGGCTTGGGTGAGAATGTTATAGCTCCAAGTGGTGTCATATGCCTTCTCTAGATCAAAAAAGACCACTAGGACGGAGTGTTTGTTAGCAAAGGCATTTTGAATATACGTATCTAAGTGGAGCAAGGGGTCTAAAGTAGAGCGGCCCTTGCGAAAGCCATATTGACGTCTATTTACCAATCGTTCCATCACCTTGCCGACTACACTGGTCAGGGCAATGGGATGATAGCTTGAGGCATCAAGACCAGAGTTGCCCAGTTTGCGAAACAGTAGTACAATAGCAGATTTCCATTGTTAAGGGAGAACAGCTCGCCCCCAAATAAGATTGAAAAGACGTAAAAGAACTGGAAGGGCTGTAGAATGTAGATGTAGCATACTGATATGGATATCATAAGGTCCTGTTGCTGACGGCCGGCAAACGGAAAGTGTGGACTCTAATTCTAGGAGAGTAAAAGGTACGTTATACAGCTCCATTCCATCAGAGGAGAAAGCTAAGGGCAACTGCTCCTTGGCAGGCTTAGACGCAAGAAATGAGGGACAAAGGTGAAGCCCTTGGGAGATACGGACAAGAGAGTTCCCAATTTCTGTGGCAACTTCTAGAGGTTCTGCAACATTAACTCCAGCAACCCGCAAAAAGGGAGCTGGGTCCAGAGTATACTTGCCACACAACTTCCGTACCTTTTTCCAAATCGCACACACAGGGGAAGACGAGACTTACACGATGGTCTGGAGTTTTGAGACTCTCTGACCTCGGGTTCGAACCCCACCCGTGGTATGGTTTGAGAAGACGAGGTTGTGGTAAACACGTAGTCTCGCCAACAAGTGCGTTTAGCGTCGTGTATGACGCGGCGAGCAACTGCCCTTGCCTGCTTAAAATCCAACAGACGCTCTGAGGTACGATTTTATCGATAATGGCCCCATGCCACACGTTTCAAATGCACTGCACGGGCGCACGCAGGAGACCACCAAGGTACACATGTCTGAGAATGCCTACCTGAGGTTTGGGGGATAGAATGTGCTGCCGCCCTTAAAACTAAGGTCGAAAATTGGTGTGCCAGTTCATCAGTAGAGGACGAAAGGGGGTCCTCACAACAGGTGGTAAGATGAGAGTATAAGTCCCAATCTGCTCATGCAAATTACCAACGAGGGCTACGAAGTGGTCGGGCATATGTAGTGGAAGTAAGAAGAATAGGAAAGTGATCACTGTCATGTAAATCTGGAAGAAAAGACCAAGTGAAATCAAGTGCAATTGACGAGGAACAGAAAGAAAGATCAATGCAGGAGAGAGACTGAGTGCAAGAGTCAACATGGGTGGGAGCACCAGTATTTAAAACATGAAGAGGATAAGCGAGAAAAGTCTCCAACTGATCACCACGAGAGTCACAGTGGGACCCTCCCCAAAGATGATGGTGAGCGTTAAAATTACCCAACAAGATGGGCGGCGGTAGAGAAGAAATTAAAAATTTGGTATCTGAGATACAGAATGCATGGGAGGGAGAAAGATATAAAGAGCAAACTGTATACCATCTGTGTAAATAAATATGAGCTACAGTATAATGCAGCTGAGAACGAACAAAAACTTGTTGATACGGTATGTCAACGCGCACTAGAGGCGAGCTTTCATTAAATGACTCGTCAGGAAGAGAATGAAGAATGTAACAGCACGTAGCCCGAGCTCTTGTAACCCAGCACATACTGGGGACAACTGGGAGAGCAACACTTGGAGTTCTTCCTGATTGCCCCTGAGGCCACGAATATTCCATTGTATAAAAGACATTATTTACAGAAATAAAAATGGCAACAATAAGAAACGATAAACCCTATGGGCTTTTAGGATCAGTAAAGTCAACATGTGGGGGCACTGGTAAGCAAAGAGGAATCAGAATGCTGCATAGGAAAAGATTGTTGCAAGGGTCGTGAAAAAGAAGGGGTAGAAGAAGGCATGTTGGTGTCCATTGAGGGTGTCGTCTCTGCAATATAGCTGGAGATAGTGTCTAATGTCTCAGCAGTTAAGGAAGCTGACGATACCATGATGTCAGAGACAGGAGAGGTAGAGCAAGTAGAGGTCAGAGTAACTATGGAGGCAACCAAAGAGGTCTGAGGGGGGCAAGGAGTATGAACCTGGAGAGATGCGTTGGCGGGGGGCAGAAGAGTCCTGCAGTGTAACAGGAGAGGAAGGAGGTTGGAAAGTAACTATGGAAAAAGGCGGGGAGGGAACAGGAGAAGAGGGGACTACACGAGGGAGGGAGTGAACCTCCACCTTCGTGTGAGAGTTGGAAAGGGGGTGAGAACTAGGCCCCGAGGTAGAAGATAGATTCAACTTTACAGGTGATAGATGCAAAGAAAGTGTAGGTCTGTGAGGTCTCGTAGACTGAGAAGTGAGCGAGCGAGATGAAGGAGTAGGAGGAAGAGGTGCGGAGGTAGGAGTTTCAGAGGATAAAACCGCAAAAGAATTAGAAACAGGGGTGACCCCGGAAGACATTGTCGCAGAGAGATTGGAAGGTTGGAGGTCTTCAGGCTACTCGAGCATAAGGGACACGAGGAAGTTTTCCTTGCAGGCGGAGCTGAGAGACAGCCATAGCGTAAGGCCCTCATGCTCCTTAAGATAACAGATCTCTCGTTCATTACAATAGACTTGGCAACGGCATGAAAAAAAAGGATGAGATTCATTGCAATTGAGACAAGAAGGGGCAAGACTACAAGATGTATTGGAATGATCTGCTCCACCGCAGACCGGGCATTCCACCGCAGATCTGCAATATTTAGTGGGGTGTCCAAAACGCCAGCAATTATGACACTGTTGGGGAGTGGGGACTACTTTACGAACCTCTAGGCGATGACCTGCTATATAGACAGGACGGAAGTTCACGGCCATCAAAGGTTAAGTGGGCGATGTTACTAGAAAAGCGCCTCCACCCACGAACAGGCAGGATGGTCCTGAAAGGCTAATTGTTCTAAAATATCGCCACAAGACAAAAAATCACTGTACAATGGTATGCGGTAAGACCACAGTACCACTACAAGAATTGAGAGTAGCGTATTTACGAATGGTGACTGGTATGTTATCTATGGCAGTTATACGGGAGAGAGCATGAGCTTGTTCTGAATTCTGTACTGTTACGACACGTGCACCGCTTTGAAGAGCATGGAAGGTTATATTTTGGCCAACGTGCCATAAAAGAGCTTTACCAGTTCCATGACCCGAAAAATAATCAGTTTGAGAAGTCGTTTGTAAGGAAAAGAATTTAGTCCATTGCGTACTTGTAAACCCGGTATGCAAAGGTAGTGAGTGTCGCAAAGGTTGTTTTCAAGCAGACATCGAAGAACTGTCGTCAGTAGGTTGTCTTGAACGTTTAGGAGTAGTACCACGGGTGGTCTGACCTGAGGGAGGTGGGCGATCCAAAAACCATCGCACCGTATTCAGGGAAAGCTGGACGCATTGTTAAAGGCGTGCAAGAGGCGGCAGCATGAGCAGAAACAGGTGGCGCCTCAGGATCTGGAGCAAGTGACAGAGCGCCACCAGCAGAAGGTACAGGGGAATGAGAAGAGTCTATAGAATGGTTCAATAACGAAGCCGGATCAGAACAGGGTGGGATCAGAAAGGGGCCTGGGAGGAGGAAGGGTTTCACCGAGCGAAGACTCCATAATAAAGGTGCTTCTTCTGTCTTATCTCCTTTCTTGTTATTTTAAGAAAAAAAGAAAGAAGGAAAGAAAAAAAAAGAGGGACTAGGAGGCATGGAGGGGCCGGAAGCTCCTCCCCTCATCCGAGGGGAACCCCTGCCATACCCTGCCCTTCATGCCAGTAAACCAGCACTCCGGGAGGGACTACCGAGCCACCTCGAAGGACAAAAGAAAGGGCAGTCAGAAACCCGACACAAAGTATACCTCCTTCGGCTGCCACCTCCCAGAACTGGCAGGCAGCTTCTGAAGGTACACCCATTATCTGAAGGGCACCCCGCCCACTTCCGGGAAGGGAGCAGGGCACCTTCAGACAATTCAGATTCCATGGCAAACCACACCACCCCCGAGGGACCTCACGGAGTGGGATGAACCCCAGCATGAGTCTCCCCACCTAGAAACCGTAATGCCAGAGGGAAGGACCCCGGAGGTTACAAACGGGACGGGAAAAAAGGGGGTGGGGATAGGGAGGAAAGGGGGATGGGGAGGATGGAATTGGGAAAGGAGGATTGGGGGGTAATTAGGTTCGGTCTGAGGAAGAAGACCAAAAGGTCCAATTCCTCAGACCAATAGCCTCTTCACATTTAGACTCGAGTAAGGATGAAGTTAGTATCTCCTAGTTTCTCTTTTTTCTCTCTCTCTCTTCAGTGGCTGAGTGTCACAATCTGTGGTGAGAGTGAGATGCAGTATATTGTTTCCACTAGCGGAGGACATAAGACCTTGCATTAACAGACAAGGCTTGTTTGGTAGCCTCTTGGCCTCATAATAGATTAATCCAGTTCACTTTATTGTCCTTTTCTTTATTAGAGTTTTAATTTTGATACACAAGAAAAGGAGACGTTTTCCAGACTTTGTTTTTTTGGACTTTTCTGCCAGCTGGAATATTCAGTTTAAATACCTGATCTAACTAGTTACCTGGCCAGACGACACAATCTCTCTGCTCCTTCATCTCTCTCCTCTTTATCTCTTCCATCCATTCTCATTTCTTTCACCTCATTTAGCACTACTCGTAAGATTCTTCCTAACTGTGCGTTACTTACATCCATCAAATGAACTTCGTCTATGTTATATCTCCGTTGCACCTGTCTAAATGTTCTATATAATCTAGATTATTATAATCAAAAAGAAGCACTAAACTTAAAAGGGGTCAAACAGCGCAGTATATAATCTTGCAATGAAATAAAAATATTATATTATAATATTATTATTATCAGATCGTTCTTTTTCGCACAAATTCTTTGGCAAAAATCCAGCAATTACTAAGCTTCTATTGTCTATGAAATTCTTCACAAGGACTTTGTATCTGTTATCTGAATCTTCTGTGATCTATTCTGCTTTAAAACAAAAGTTCCATCATGAGTCATAATATTTGTATCCTTTTGTACGTCGTTATGACTAATAATTGTTAAAGGGGTGGACTGGTAAGCCAGCGGAAGGCCTCGGTCAGATGACCAAAAGCTCCAGCTGTGGGTCATCATACGATTAAAATCCGCGTCAGGAAGCACCAACTTTGGTACGTTATTTAATACCTCGGCAATTTAATCACATATATCTTTGACCCTCGCTGCCATGCAAATATAAAGTTTAAAAATATTGCTTCAAAAGTATTGAGTTTGATAGGTTATGTCTGAGTATGTGTAAAAAGCAGACAAATTTAGTGAAGAGTCGCCACCTAGCCGTAATAGACCCAATCGTGTTATTACGATTTTGTGAGCTAGAGTACAACACAGCCACGCTGGTGTGGTATTCATCTGAAAAAATCTGTATCTGTGGTCACAGTGGTGGCCCATGCTAACCTCCCTATGGTGTATGGAAATATACCTAGTTGGATGAATCTTATTAGAATCAGCTGGTATATAAAAAATGGTTATAACTCTCACCATAATTTTTAAAGGAGTGGACCGGTAAGCCAGCGGAAGGCCTCGGTCAGATGACCAAAAGCTCCAAAGGCCTAACCTAGCTGATCCAGTGGTTAGTGCAAAAGATGATAGAAGATCTCTGGAGCTTATATTTTGCAAGTAAACTGCTATTAGTGCTTATATTTGAAGTCTACAGGGAGTGGACACTACACCTACACCACACCCTTAACTCCAACACAACACCACAGTCCCTTTTCCCATAATACCCCTGCGCCACACACTTCCCACCAACACCACTACGCAATACCCTTACAACCACCAACACCACTCGCATACCCTTGCTTCTAATACCCCTCCACTTCTTCCCCTACTCCACTACACCCTCCCCAACACCCTCCAACATTCCTCTCACGCCTTCCCTGTGAAAGCTATTAGGCAAGAGAAGGGAGAAAGGGAATAATCCTTCAGACAATAATAATCCGGGCTACAATTTTCCATGTATCACGCACGACTGACCCGAAGTTTTCCTAAAATATTAATAACATTTCCCCCAAAAAATTCAATATATTTTTTAAAGTGCTCTTACATCATCCGATCATTTTTCTTTTTCTAAAAAAAATCATATAATGTTTTTTTATTTATTATACATTTCCTAATATCGCCCTGTAATTTTTCCAGATATTTTTCTGGTATAATAATCGTATTTTTATCGTATTATGATTTTCCTGTATTATCATTATTCTCCTGTTTCTGTTATTCCCGCGTTTCTGTTACTTATTCCCGCGTTTCTGTTACTGTTATTTCCGTGTTTCTGTTACTGTCATTCCCGTATTTCGGTTACTGTCATTCCCGTATTTCGGTTACTGTCATTCCCGTGTTTCTGTTACTGTCATTGCCGTGTTTCTGTTACTGTTATTGCCGTGTTTCTGTTACTGTTATTCCGGTATTTATGTTACTGTTATTCCCGTGTTTCTGTTACTGTTATTCCCGTGTTTCTGTTACTGTTATTCCCGTGTTTCTGTTACTGTTATTCCCGTATTTCTGTTACTGTTATTCCCGTATTTCTGTTACTGTTATTCCCGTATTTCTGTTGCTGTTTTGCTCCTGTTTTTTAAGGAAATGTCATCACGTTCGTATATTATTGACTATTATTGTTAAAAATATAACAATAATTTCGTTAAACCACTTGAAGCCTCTTTACAACTCTGCTCCAACACGTCTCCTTAAATATCCTTCCTCCAACAATACCCCGACACCCTTCCTCCAACAATACCCCGACACCCTTCCTCCACCATTACTTCAAATCTCCTCCTTCAACATTATTCCTCCTCAGACATTACTCCAAGACTCCTCCTCCTCAGACATTACTCCTCCTCAGACATTACTCCTCCTCCTCCATTACTCCTCCTCCTCCATTACTCCTCCTCCTCCTCCATTACTCCTCCTCCTCCATTACTCCTCCTCCTCCTCCATTACTCCAAAAATCCTCCTCCAACATTACTCCAAAAATCCTCCTCCAACATTACTCCAAAAATCCTCCTCCAACATTACTCCAAAAATCCTCCTCCAACATTACTCCAAAAATCCTCCTCCAACATTACTCCAAAAATCCTCCTCCAACATTACTCCAAAAATCCTCCTCCAACATTACTCCAAAAATCCTCCTCCAACATTACTCCAAAATCCTCCTCCAACATTACTCCAAAATCCTCCTCCAACATTACTCCAAAATCCTCCTCCAACATTACTCAAACAAAATCCTCCTCCAACATTACTCCAAAAAACCTCCTCCAACATTACTCCAAAATCCTCCTCCAACATTACTCCAAAAATCCTCCTCCAACATTACTCCAAAAATCCTCCTCCAACATTACTCCAAAATCCTCCTCAACATTACTCCAAAAATCCTCCTCCAACATTACTCCAAAAATCCTCCTCCAACATTACTCCAAAAATCCTCCTCCAACATTACTCCAAAAATCCTCCTCCAACATTACTCCAAAAATCCTCCTCCAACATTACTCCAAAATCCTCCTCCAACATTACTCCAAAATCCTCCTCCAACATTACTCCAAAATCCTCCTCCAACATTACTCCAAAAATCCTCCTCCAACATTACTCCAAAAATCCTCCTCCAACATTACTCCAAAAATCCTCCTCCAACATTACTCCAAAAATCCTCCTCCAACATTACTCCAAAAATCCTCCTCCAACATTACTCCAAAAATCCTCCTCCAACATTACTTCAAAAATCCTCCTCCAACATTGAATCTTCAACATTACTACAACACTACAGTTTCTACTGTTTTTTCCTCTCATGTTTTGTAATTATTTCATACCTATTTTAATTCCATTTTCCATCACTGTTTTCGCATTTTCATTTCAATTATCAACTGCTGCCACTGAGCAGTGGCAGCAGTGGTGCCACTGAAAAGTGGCATCAGTTACTGTAATTCAGTTTCACAGGACTGAATATTAACTTGGAAGATTAACTTCTTGGAAACTGCGACTTTAAGCGAAATGACGTATAACGAATTTTTTTTACTACAGGCTAATTGATATGAACATAAGGGGGTGCACAGTGCACCTTTAACACTCATTGCAACAGGGTTAAATAAAAAAAATCTCATCAACGTTATAACGAAAAATTGATGAAACGACATTAAGTGAGGACTTACTGTATCATCTTTTGTAAGGACTGCGAATAAACACAATACGAAACAAACCTAAATTAATCCCATGATAAATTCAGTAGAATTTGGCCAAAAAAGTTACATTAGTTAGGCTAAGTGAGGTTTTTAAGTTAAGTTTGGTCAAAAAATAGTTTTTACATCATTGCCAATTAAAAAAAATATATACTCATCAATCCTCGGCCATCAATTACCCCTTCAACTACAACAGTTTCCTATATATTTTTTTTACAGTTTATCGCCGTATTCTCCAGTTTTCTTGCTAATTCCTCCCGCGTTTGTTCATGTTTTTCTATAAATTCTTCCATTTTATTTTTATTTCCTCGTTTTCTTCCCGGGATTTACTACATTTGTTCCTATTTATTACAGCTTTTCCTGACATTTCCTGATATTTTTTGTCGTTTAATTTAGTTTTTCTTATCTTTTCTATTCATTTTCCTCTTATTTCCTTCAAAAAAGCCAACCATTTCTTTATTTTGCCTGTAATCTCTTCCTCAGTTCCGTTTACCTGACATAACAGTAATTTTAAATGTAATTTATAATTTCAGGAGCTTACCTTGTTATGATGACAGTAGTGGTGGTTATGATTACAATAGTGGTGGTAATGGTGACAGTAGTGGTGGTGAGCCCCATAACTCCAGGATTTGTGTAGCAGACATGTAGTAAGGGCATGCAGTAGGGACATGTAGTAAGGACATGTAGTAAGGACATGTAGTAAGGGCATGTAGTAAGGGCATGCAGTTAGGACATGCAATAAGGGGTTATGATGTAATCCAGACTTATTAACAGTAAGTAGGAGTCAACGAGGAAATTAAGCAAACTGGGATTAACGATATTTCCTTTACGAGACATTCTGTGGATTACGTACACTGAGCACAATACTGGTCAACGCGAGCCAGTTCGTTGAACAGAGAATACAGTCTGAATGTCTCGAGGCACTGCGCAGACGAGATAATAAGCCAGACACTAATCCTTTCCCTCAAAGGGTGAGAATGTCACAGAAGACGATGGTCACCAAACAATTCTAGGGAAATATACTATCACTAGATGGCTCTGACTACCGCGGTTTTGTTTTTGGTGCATAAAACACATAGTTTATATTGAAACACATGAAGTTAACTGAGCTCCAATGAGACTTTCACCAGCCAGTGCACCTGGCATGTGCAATTGTGATAATGGAGGCAATGGTAGTAGTGGTAATGGTGATCTAACAACACCGTCATTATATCCCAACCCCCTGCCACCACCACCAACAACAGTAAACCACCACCAACAACAAAAATAGCAAGAACCCTACTGCCACCTCCAAAACAATAGCGCCACCTTCACCACGAATATTATATACAACCACCACCGCCACGACCACCACCATCAATTCCACCCACAACATATATCTTGGGTAAGGTTCTCGGTAATCTCTGACTGAAATAACTCACGACACGGTGTTAAGAGAATAATGAGTAGCAATGAAAGGAGAGAAGTTCCCACACAAGCGCCCCCTGTCGTCCCTGGAACACTAACACAGTTCACAAGGTACACCATGGACTCTACTAACAACATGGTAAACTTAACTACAATACAAACAGATAGGAGCTTGCCTAAATAGCTAAAATAACCATTCTTGAGAGCTTAGCATCACTACACACAAAATGTCCTCATCACTCATGTGAAACTACAAGACAAACAATTACAGATATCCTATTATCCAATTGAGTACCATCAATATTCATTTCGGTTCATGTAGCATAACGGTTCTGTTTGCGATATCATATGCAGATTTTAGATTAAGGAATGTGGTAAAACTAGTAGAGATGTGTGCAGTGAGAAAGGTGGAAATACAATTCAGTCACTTGGTGACTGATTCTATAGTATAGTCTGTTAAGTATCATTCTTTCAAACGTTTTACAAAGGCAACTAGTTAAGGAGATTGGTCTAAATGTATCAAGCTGTTGCGGCTTAGAAATAGATACAATGAGACTATTGGTCCAGGAACTAGGAAGAATACCCTCAATATAGCTAAGATTTAAACAGTGCCAACAAAGGGTTATCGGGGACCTGCCTTTGAGCTCTGAAGATATAATAAGTTAATACCATCCTCTGCACCAGTGGTTGATTGACTTTTATTTAGTACAATATCTAATTCATACCCAGTGAAGAGGCAATCACTCTTACCAGATTAAAAAAAAACCAGTTTCAACCTACCTTCAGAAGCACTCTTTGGGCTGGTTCTAATATAAGATGAAAGATTTTCATGCCTGGATGTTTTGGACCAGTTATTTATGAGGTCATTTGCTTTTACAAGAGGAAAAGGATGAGCAACATTACCATTCTTTTTCCTGGTTATTTTATTTAGACCTTTCCAGCTAAACTTAAAGGAGTAGATCTATTCATGTTAATATTCTTCCCATTCCTGTTGCCAAAGTTCTTGTTCTCTATTCTTGGCATTTGTTAGTGCAGCAGGGAAAGTTCTGAGTAAGTCTCGGGTTCTACAGACACGATACGCATTAAAAATCCTTCTATCTACGTGTTAAGCTGTATAGTTGTGGATTATTATAAGCCTCGTGATGGTGTTTCTTGTTATTTATGGTGGAAAAGTTATGTCCTCTTCCTCTGTTCCCTTGATCTGTGAGCAAGTTATCAATGTTGACAACTAAATTAGCATTAAATTTTTGTGTGTCTATGGACTCCTAATTCTTGTACCTGTATTTATTTCCTGGCTTCTGGTAGAGTGAACCTAGACGCGCTTCAGGGACCAAGAGTGACGACGTAACTGATCTACACAACAGCAGGCTGTCAAACCATACCACGGGTGGGGTTAGAACCCGCGGTCAGTCATAAAACTCCAGACCGACGGGTTAGCCACTGGTCTGGAGTTACCTATTATGATTTGTGACTATTTTATTCTTGTCTGAAGAGCAAGAGAAGTGACTAATTATTTTTACTATATTATTATTTTAGAGGACTTATTACTGCCGTTAAACCCTCAGTGAAATACAGATCTTTGTTTTCGTTGGAGCCTAGCATACAGGGTGTTTCAAATTAAAGGACCCAATTTCAAAGCAGTCTGCTTTCATATTGGGTCCATCCCTTTGAAACACCCTGTACGTACATCACAACACATTGCTGTTAGTATAATAGTAGTTTCAGAGGATTTATTTTTGTCATAATACCTTCAATAAAATATAGTTAAGAAAACTATTTTATTAATAAAACAAATTTTACCATGTTATTCTCTTTATTGTCTTTGATTATATACCCAAATAAAGTAGCGTTAGTCTACTATCACCAACATCAACCCTACCAGCCCCACCTGCACTACCAGCAACAACAACAACTACCACCACCTCATTATACTCTCCACTAACAAAAAGACTCCATAATTTGCATACTTCTGTCGTCAACCTCCATACAACGAACGGATTTAATTCACACGTCTAGGATATTTACAACCTCCAAAATTACAGTTAGTTTGTTGACAATATTTTGTATAATTTTTTAATACATAATTCTCTTGCTTTGCATAATACTAAATTTACAAATACAAGTTGCAAATAGCCCCAAAATCTTTTATTTCTGTGTTTATAAGAAAAAAATAATTATCTTCATGGTTTGTAACTTTACAAATAATAAAATCGTTTTATTTAGTAAATCTTGTGAATATCTCGAAGGCCTTTAATTAAGCCAGTGTGTCTATTCACCTACATGTGGTTGCAAAGGTTGATCCATAGCTCCTGGCCCTGCCTCTCAACTTATCACTTGCTAGATTCACTCCCCCCTTGCCTAGTAAGCGCTGTGGTACCTGCTCTTAAAACTATGTATGAAGCCTGCCTCCACAGCTTCATCGAGGTCATTCTATGTAATCAGTGCTCTGAAGCTGAAAAAATAATTCCTGATATCCCTGTGGCTTTAACTTCCAACTCTGCCCTCGGTACCGGTTTTCTGTCTCTCATACAGTCTACCCTCTCAATTCTTCTGAGTATTTCGTATACTGATATCATGTCTCACCTGGTTCCTCAGTCCTTCACTGTGTGTACTCACATACTCACCTATATGTGGTTGCAGGGGTCGATTCATAGCTCCTGGCCCTGTCTCTTTGCTGGTCGCTACTAGGTCTGCTCTCTCCCGACCAAGAGTCTCATCGTACTCTTCTTAAAGCTAGTGTGTGTGTGTGTGTGTGTGTGTGTGTGTGTGTGTGTGTACTCACCTATTTGTGGTTGCAGGAGTCAAGTCACAGCTCATGGCCCCGCCTCTTCACTGGCCGTGTGTGTGTGTGTGTGTGTGTGTGTGTATGTGAGTACTCACTGATATGTGTTTGTGACTGTCGATACTCAGCTCCTGCCCCCCACCTCCTTGACTGCTTTGATGATTATCATAAATTTCTAGCCACTTGGGCCTTTTCATATCTTCTCTTCAAGGTCAGTTTGCCTCCACTACTTTCTATGGCTCATCTATGTCTTCGATTTTGACTTGTGTTCCTTGATCGTGGGCCTCATAATTCAAACTGCCTGTTCCTATCTGGCCTATCTGTTCCTCTTAGGATTTTGTATGCCATAATCGTGTCTTCAATAGTTCTTTCTCTTCCATGGTAGTCAGGTTTAGTTCATCGTCTCATCACTGACACTACTTACTGATATATTTAATACCAATCCTCCATCTAAGTGGTTCTTCTTTCCATCCGTATTGAAATAAACAATTTCCTGAAGTATATGTTATATTCTCGTCTGTTATTTAAACGAATATTTTCTTGTTAATTGTCCTCTCATTACAGACAACCTGCGCCAGTCCGGTCTGAGTATCTTACACAGCGTGATTATGTTGGCTCTGGTGCCACTATCTACCAAGGTTATGTTCAGTTTCCATTCATTTCTTCTAAATATTCATGAAGGTTTACCTTCCAAATCTTTGTACATTTTCTTTGTTTTGGTCGTGTTTTTTTTTCAGGAGTGGGCTGCATGCTGGTTCTACGTACTTATAGTAGCTTCAGTTTTTCTTATGACAGTTTTTCTTATGACTAATAACAGAAGAACCAAAGAGTTTCATCTAGTTAAATTAAAAATATATATATGAGAGAGTACTTTAGGTTACTCAAAGTAATATAATGTGAACAATAAAAAAAAATAGAATTGAGTTATTTCAACCCTGTCTGTGATGATTGGGAAACCAAAAAAAAGCATGCAGAGCACTACAATGTTATCTGTGGTTATATTTTTACCCTGTGAGATAATCTTTTTTGAAAGGCAGCCTCTCCATTTAAACTATCGATCATTTTTTACCCAAGAAAACTCTTTTCATTATATAAATCAGAGTTTTAAGTAATTATGTGCTGGGCGTTTAATTTTATGGAACTGGAATGCAAAACATTTTATTATAAATGTCGTGTGAGCATTCCCTTGGCAACTTACCACTGCATTCTTTGTCTTATTCTTTGCTTGTTTCTTTGAAGTTGACGTTCAGTTTTAAGAGTACTGACCAAATAGATACTTTAAGTGAGGTTTTAATTATATTTTTGCCATTGTATTTATATTTTTAATGTAATTACGATAAAAGTTGTAAAAGTTAAGAAATATCGTCATTTATCTCATGATCATATTATTTTTTTAAGTTCTGTGTAACTTTTATTAAGGTTCTGATAAGACATTGTCAGTCAATGGATACTGGAGATAGAGCTCCATGTAAAAGAACTAATGGATGGAAACATGCAAAGCCACGAAAAACAATAGTATTTGGTATATACATTTCTTGTTTTTTTGTGTGTAAAATCAATTTGAAGGACCCGCATCAGCTAGGGTATGTTTATTACATATGGGAGGTCTTCCTATTTCTACTTTCAATATAATCTTAATAGATGTATCAAGACTTGCAGCCAGTGGCCACTCAAAATTCTAATTACTAACATGTCTTGTGCACTTTTCATTAGTCATCATGACATCTTTCTAAATTTTTTTGAAAACATTCTATGTGTAAATTACTTAATAAAGGAAAGAAAAATGAATTTCCCTTAGCCATTAATAACTTCAACATATGCTAAACAGAATTTAACTCAATTATAACATTTTACAAAATACAAATTAAAGACTTTAATGATAATCAATTCAAGCAAGATTATTATTAGTATTAGTATTTTTATTATTATTATTAAGAATCTCTAAACCCAAGTTTGATCCTCCGTACACTAAACACAAGATACATTTGTGCAACATTTGGGAATTTATATTGCTGGGGAAATGTTTCCACAACAGAGATTGACAAGTATTGCACAAGTATTGCACAAGTATTGCACAAGTATTGCACAAGTGTGCTATTCTTTAACTTGTCGTACTCTTCTTGTCTTGACTAAAATAGAAGTGTGTGATATCGCTTTTGTTTGTAGGCTTCCTGAGAACTTGAAACCTTAGAGTGTAATCTTCTTTGTGGATGAGGATGTCTGGAAAAGGAAGCTTGTCATTGGACTCTTCTTCAAGTGTAAACTGGATAGCCGTTTTAACTGGGTTGAGTCTTACCTGAAGATTCCGCACATCATAACGTTTGGGAGTCATTATGAGGACGTCATCCACATAACGTAACCAAGTGACGCTGGTGGCGATGATGTTGGCGAAGCCTTCAGCTTTTAGGTGTTCCATATACACGTTAGCTGAGACGGCGCTGATGGGGGACCCCATTCCTATACCATAGGTTTGTCTGTTGAGCCTGTTGTTGAAAGAAAAGCAGTTGAAGTTAATGCAGAGTTCAATCAGGTCAACGAAATCTCCGGGAGGTAAAGGAAGAGGTCCTGATTGACTTCGGAGAACGTCAGTGGCTTGTGTGGTGGGTACTTTAATGAAGAGAGAAGATACGTTTAGACTACTTAGTTTCTTGTTTCGGATGCTTTAGATGAGCGTGGCTGATGGTCCCCAGAATGCGGGAAACATGTCTGGCAAGAACTCCGGCTAATTTGTGTAGTGCATTGCCTATACTTGATGTTATTGGCTCCAGAGGAATATTGTGTTTATGGGTCTTAAATAGTCTATACATGTGTGCTGGCTTAGGGTTGCTGGGTATCAAGTTTCTTCCCTTCACTAGTGTATCTAAGTATTTGTCTGGCTTTATATAGAAAGTCCCTGGTGAGTATCTCTCACTGTCTTGCGCTAATGGGCTGGTATGTAGACTGGTCGTTCAAAATGCCCATCAATTTGGTGTTGTAGTCATTGGTGTTGAGTATGACTTCTCCACCTCCTTTGTCGGCTGTGGTGACGATAATATCTGGGTCATTAGTGTGGTCCTTAAGGGCAGTTATATACTGCTTAGGAAGATTAGTAGAAGGCTTACATAAAGCTGCGCTGAGAATTCCCTGTATATACCACTTCTGGAAGTTACTGTCACTGTATCTTTAGTGTCTAGTGACTAAGTCCAGTTGATGGTTTGGTTTCGTTGGTTAGTAGTAAATCTGAATCCAAGACTCAGCGCTTGTTTCTCGTAGCCAGTTAAGGTGTGGGCAAATAGGTTGTTTATTCAAGATTCTCGTCCCATTACCTTCCATCGGACTCTGGTGCAGAGGTACTGAAGTTTGCGATTGAGTTTAACCTTCTGTTGGAGGTTGGCGTGTGAGGTCAGCTGTGCGGTGGTCGCAGACTGACCATCATATTCCTTTCGTTTTCAAAGAATTCCTTAGCGATGACACAGCTACTACTACTACTACTACTACTACTACTACTACTACTGCTGCTACTACTACTACTACTACTACTACTACTACTGCTGCTGCTGCTACTACTACTACTACTACTACTACTACTACTACTACAACTGATTATATTATGCCTTGCACTTCACTCTAATATCTATGTATACTCTGTGTGTCAATGTATTGTTTGTAACGGAGGGCGAAACGTTGCAAAAATAAAAATGTCGCATCAGTTGCACATTTGTCGTTTTACCTAACAATAAAAGTCTTGGTATTAGAACAAATACAATTTATAATCAATGTCTGTTTTGTTTCATTGTATTTGTTAATGGTGACAGTCCCTTCTGTAAGTGTTCCTCTCACTCCCTCTCTTCTACTCCCTCTCTTCCACACCCTCTAATCCAAACCCTTTCCTCACACCCTCTCCTCCACACCCTCTTCTCCACACCCTCTCCTCACACCCTCTCCTCCACACCCTCTCCTCCACACCCTCTTCTCCACACCCTCTCCTCCACACCCTCTCCTCCACACCACATCCTTCCCTCCATACCCCCTCTTCTCTTTCACCTTCATACCCTTCTCTGTCTCCTCCACACGCTTCCCACCACTCCACAACTTCCCCTCCATTCTATCTTCTCCAAGCCCCTCCCCTCCACACCCTCCCATCTACGATCTCTCCTCCATACCCTCTCCTCCACATTCTTCTCTTCACACCTCCATCTACACCCTCCATCCCACATTCTTCCACACACTCCTCATCCTTCCCTTTACACGACACTCTCTCTTCCACTCCCTCCCCTCCATAAATCTCTTCTACACTTTTCACTCCACCATCTTTACTCCATGTCTTCTCATCCACATTTTCCTGCCCACTAGCTCGTATCCCTTTTCTCTCCTTCGCACACTCTACTCCACACTCTCCCTCCACAATCTTCACTCGACTCCCTACATCCATACCTATCCCTCCATTCAATCACTTTTCACCCTGTACTCCACACGCTTTACTCCACACCCTGCACTCCATCCCTCTACTTACACGTTCTACTCCACATCCTGCACTCTATACGTTCTACTAAACACCCTGCACTCCATCCCTTTACTCCACACCTTGCACTCCATACGTTCTACTCCACACCCTGCACTCCATTCTTCCATGATCCGTGCACTCCACCCCTCACTCCACACCACTACTCCACACCACCAATTCACACCACCAGTCCATACCGCCTCTCCACATCACCACCACCACCACCACTCCACACTTCCACTCCACATCACCCCACGCCACCACTCTACACCACTACTCCACACAACCACCCCACACCACGACTCCACACCTCCATTCCACACGCCCTCTGCTGCTTACATCACGTACATAGTATTTTTCTGAAGGAATTAGGGAAGTTTAATATCATTCAGGGATATGTATCATCCCAGTGTTTACTGTCGATTAGGGTAATAGATGGGTAGGAGAGGGAGGGAGGGAAGGAAGGGGAGAGAAAGAGAGAGATACAGACAGTAACTAACACACACAGGGAAAGAGAAATAGAGAGGATGGGAAGATGCTGGTGTACACATCTACGTACATCGCGCGTGTATGTGTACTCACCTTCATATACTGGATGGGTCGATTCTTACATTACTCTGGTAAACACCACTCACGTTTCTTCCACAAATACAGTTGTTTTTCCTGCCCGATTATTGTATAAGTATCAGAATATACATATGTATATAGTCTCAGTTGAGCTCAAGTATATTTTATACAAGCAACATGCATATTATTAACTTAATGGAAATAAGTCACTTTGACTTTTCTGGGTTATCCTCGTGGATAATTTACACATTTGTTACTATGTATGATAATTGTACTTATGTGTACCTGTACGTAAATAAACTTACTTACCGTATATTCCGGCATATAAGACGCACGGTCATATGAGATATATAAAAGTCTCCTGTTCGATTTACGTAATGCTGGATTAGATGGTATTTCCGTGAGTGATCTTCAGAGACGGAACACGGACCTATGTTTGTTGTGTCTCTTTTTCTCCTTGTATGTATGTATGTAATGCTGCATGTGATGGAACTTGCCCTGAGAGCAGTGGATACCAACAAGACGATGTTTCCTGGCAGTTTTAACGTTAATGTTAGTAAACAACTGCTAAAGTGCAACCCAGAGCCTACCTTTAACCCTGACCTTGAGAATATAAGACGCAGGCTGATTTTCCAAGACTTTTTGTGGGGGAAGAAATGTGCGCCTTATACGCCGGAAAATACAGTGCCTTCTTCGCTGTATAATTACATTGCTTCTCTATTCCACACTAAATACTCAATTTTATGCTTATTACCTCACGCTATTCCTTGCATATTACTCTGCGTCTTGGTCAGCTTTTCCTATTCCTTGCCTCTTTTTACCCCGTTTCATATTTATTTCTTAATCTTTGTTTATCCAGGCCTTTCATCTTCTTCCTTGCGTATTATTATCCATTTAGTCACAGCCTTTTCCTTTTTATTAGAGATTATTACCAATTTTTGTATGCAATGTATTATCCAATACCTTGCTCGTTTTGCCCACCTTGCTCCCTACTAGTCGTTTTAATACTACCATCTTCCATCTATGCAACTATTACGAATATCATTTATTTCATATACAGTGGTACCTGTACTTAAGAGCATAATTCGTTCCAGACGGCTATTCAAGTGCCGATACCGAAGGAATTTTTTCCCATAAGAAATAATGAAAATTAGATTAATCCATTTCATCTAGTGAAGCCTCCCTCCACCATCTAGTGAAGCCTCCCTCCACCATCTAGTGAAGCCTCCCTCCACCATCTAGTGAAGCCTCCCTCCACCATCTAGTGAAGCCTCCCTCCACCATCTAGTGAAGCCTCCCTCCACCATCTAGTGAAGTCTCCCTCCACCATCTAGTAAAGTGAAGCCTCCTTCCAGTATTCACTCACCTGCCCAAAATACACTTACAAAAGCACCTACAAAACACACTTACAAAAGCACCTACAAAATACACTTACATAATTGTTCGAGTTGGGAGCTGCTCGTAAGTAGAGGTACCACTGTGTATATATATATATATATATATATATATATATATATATATATATATATATATATATATATATATATATATATATATATAAAATGTATATTTAGTGGAAGCAGGAGAGCGGATCACAGTGGTACCATCCACTAGTGTAAGTAGGTCTTCGTCCAAAGGTTGGACAAGTGTTGAAGAATTCCTTGTATCAAGATCCCATGATGTTTCAGTGTCTGACAGATTCCCATATGTTGCGTTTCTCAATTCTTCAACTTATCGGTTTTCAAAACCATTTATCACATCTGTCAGACACTGCAACATCATGGGATCTTGATACAAGTATTTCTTCAACACTTGTCCAACCTTTGGACGAAGACCTACTTACACTAGTGGATGGCCCCACTGTGACCCCCGCCTCCTCCTGCTTCCACTCACCTGACTACAGTATATAAGCCACTTCTACGGCCCTATGCTGTACTTTCTACAAGATTGATCGACTGAACACATTGATTCCAGGCCGAGGGACTGAGTGCCTCAAACTCCTCCTCTCCTTACACTTTTCTGCTCTGTATTGGACTGATGAAGCCACTGTGTGGCGAAACGTTTCTTCAGTAAAGATACCCATATGTTGCATGTCTCAATCTTCATTATGACTGATTATTATACATCTATAATAAATGACACCTTTAAAATGTCATTTAGGCTTCTCGACTAGGCTTCTGCGAATAATTTTGTCATGGCATTAAGTACAACTGATTGGCAGGGAAAATTTAGTAATGATCAACATATTTACTCATGAGTCCAAGTTTTCCCTCAAAAATTCATTACCCCTTAAAAACAAAACAAATCCTTGGCTAACCAAAAATATTTTTAGATACAATGAAAAGTAGCATACCTGTGAAACATACTTAGAATGAGCTTAATTCACAAGAAACTTACGAAAAGTTACACATCAACATTCACCACGTTATGAAAAAAAAATCTAAACAACTGTATTATGCCAAGAGGCAAAACTGGTGGAGTCAGTTGATACTACACTAAGCTGGCTTCGCTGGTCTCATCACTAAGCTGGCTTCGCTGGTCTCATCACTAAGCTGGCTTCGCTGGTCTCATCTGCCTTCCGGAAAGCGTCTGTCTGGACTACTACTGAGTTTCCAGAGTTCGCAATATGTAAAAGATCTGGAAAACACTCTCGTAAATACTGGGCTCTCATAAAATTGCTCAGACCAAATAAATTGTTCTAACCAGTAAATAAACGTAACGATTTCTTCTCAACTATAGTGACTAACCTTGCCAGCAAACGCCCTTGTCATCAAACTCCTAAAGCCCATTGCTCAGTTTAGTGATTACCTCGGTAACAGTTATCATGGCTCTCTCTACCTGTCCTCAACAAATTCTACATAGGTAACGTCTATATTAAATGCACTAGAAACAAAGCACGTAATAAAGATAATATTCCACCATTCACAGATAAAAAAAAAAGCTGCCTATGTGTTATCACCTGCTGTTGTTTATTTTTTTATTAAACCAAAACTTTCCCTAATAAACTTAAGCTAGCAAGAGTCAACCCGCTCCAAAGAGGAGACTCAACTGAAATCTAGAACTATAGACGAACTTCTAAGTTGCCATTATTATCTAAAAATCTTTGGAAAGATAATATATGAACCTATAAATGAATTTATTACTCAACAAAACGTTTTTAACCTTTGCCAGTCTGGCTTCAGGCCAGGAAAAAGTACTAAGATGCTATCGTAGAGATACCCGAGTTTTTCTATACAGCTATAGAAAACATTGAATATATAATGGGCGTTTTTATTGATCTAAGAAAGGCTTTTGACACTGTAGACCACAACATCTTGCTTCTGAAACTAGAGCTTTATGGAATAATCAGATGACATGCTCACACATAAAATCCTACGTTTCAGACAGACATCAGATTGTGACTATCAATGACACTGCCTCTCCAAGTTAAACCATCAATATAGGTGTTCCTCAGGGTAGAGTCCTTGGTCCATTATTATGCTTCGTCTATATCAGTGACCCACTAAATGACTCCCAGGAACTCTGACCAGTTACGTTTGCAGAAGATAACAAGATAACATTTGTCATATCTACGGCAGATCCTTTAGCCCTCAACAGCTCAATCGACGAGCAGCTTGTGTTCTACGGAGGACAATCAACTAACTTACTCTCAATATTGACACGACATTTTACATGCTATTAGGAAATATCGCTAAAAACGCTCATTTTAACCAAAAAATATATATATAATTCACACAAAAAAAGACGAAAAGAGAGAAAATTCTTAGAAGGGGAAAATTTCTTAGAGATTCTTTGCAACCTGAAATTAAACACCCACATCCAGCATACTGTACGTAAGAAAATATCCAAAACCGTGAGCATTCAATAGAAAACAGTTATTATATTCCTTAAACGGCATTTATTACTCTTTACTACGCTCTAATCTACCCCAACCTCACCTATGGTGGCTGTGTTTGGGAATCCACTGCAGAAAATCACCTGAAACCTTTTGTAACCTAACAGAAATCATCTCTTAGGATACCCCCCATCCCCCCCAATTCAAGTTCCGGACAACACGCGCACACACACACACACACAAACCCACTTTTCAAAAGTCTTAATTTACTTAACATGTAATATATCCATAGCTATTATTGTACATTTTCTGTGCGTGTTTGTGTGCGTGTGTACTCACCTAATTGTGGTTGCAGGGGTCGAGACTCAGCTCCTGGCCCCGCCTCTTCGCTGTCCGCTACTGGGTTTCTGCTCTCCCTGCTCCATGAGCTTTATCATACCTTGTCTTAAAACTATGTATGGTTCCCGCCTCCACTATATCGTTCGCTAGACTATTCCACTTCCTAACTACTCTATGGCTGAAGAAATGCTTTCTAACATCCCTTTGACTCATCTGAGTCTTCAGCTTCCAGTTGTGTCCCCTTGTTTCTGTGTTCCCTCTCTGGAACATCCTGTCACTATCTACCTTGTGTGTGTGTGTGTGTGTGTGTGTGTGTGTGTGTGTGTGTGTGTGTGTGTGTGTCTGTGTGTGTGTGTGTTAGTTACCATTTTGTCCTAGGCACATGTCGATTAGACACTAGGCCTGTTGTATGTATGTGTGTGTGTGTGTAAGGAAACACTTCGAAATGTTTCTGCCCCACCGGGAATTGAACCCGGGCCCTCCGTGCGTGAAGCGAAAGCCTTAACCACTAGGCCACCGGGGGCGTGTGTGTTGTGTGTGTGTGTGTGTGTGTGTGTGTGTGTGTGTGTGTGTGTGTGTGTGTGTCTCTGCTTATAGATTTCACGTAAATTTAGAAAACAATAATTTTCCGTCGAGGGTGAATTAATGGCCCTAATAAATCATGGAGCCTTTATTTTTGTGTGAGTGAACTTATGCCATTTACACCAGTTGAAATTATCGTTACATCAGCAGAGGGGGTCGTCATTTACACCAGCAGAGAGGGTCGTCATTTACACCAGCAGAGAGGGTCGTCATTTACACCAGCAGAGAGGATCGTCATTTACACCAGCAGAGGGGTCGTCATTTACACCAGCAGAGAGGGTCGTCATTTACACCAGCAGAGAGGGTCGTCATTTTCGTCATTTACACCAGCAGAGAGGGTCGTCATTTACACCAGCAGAGAGGGTCATCATTTACACCAGCAGAGAGGGTCGTCATTTACACCAGCAGAGAGGGTCGTCATTTACAACAGCAGAGAGGATTGTCATTTACACCAGCAGAGAGGGTCATCATTTACAACAGCAGAGAGGATTGTCATTTACACCAGCAGAGAGGGTCGTCATTTACACCAGCAGAGAGGGTCGTCATTTACACCAGCAGAGAGGGTCGTCATTTACACCAGCAGAGTGGGTCGTCATTTACACCAGCAGCGAGGGTCGTCATTTACACCAGCAGAGTGGGTCGTCATTTACACCAGCAGAGAGGGTCGTCATTTACAACAGCAGAGAGGATTGTCATTTACACCAGCAGAGTGGGTCGTCATTTACACCAGCAGAGAGGGTCGTCATTTACAACAGCAGAGAGGATTGTCATTTACACCAGCAGAGAGGGTCATCATTTACACCACTAAAGAAGATGGCTATTTACACCAGTAGAGTGGATGACTATTTACATCAATAAAGATAACATTTATATCAATTTACATAAATTGAGATCTTTTACACTAGTAAGAAGTACATTTACACCAGACAAGGAATATTTACACTGTGAGATGAATATCGGCGTGTATATATATACAAGCAACATGTATACATACACTCGAACTTTAAACTAGATTCTAAGCCAATGGAATTATTTCCAGTAATTTACACAGTCCCTAAGGGTATACAATGAACCTTAGTAAGATATTTAAACGTAAGAATTTGTTTTAGATGGAGCGAATCTGTTTGGCAAATTACCCTCTTATATATATATATATATATATATATATATATATATATATATATATATATATATGTCGTGCCGAATAGTATATCAGTATACTATTCTTCATACTATCTTCATACCTATCAATTTGCACATCTTCTCTTTTTTTCAGACAAACTATATTTTTATTCTAAAGTTCCTAGGCTACAGGCAGTAAATAGGTACCTGGGGTCACAGCCGGCTGTTGTTGGTCGATTCCTAGGAAGAGAGAAGCTAGGAAAGCCATCTGAAATAAGCCACATTGCGTGGCTTTTTCTGGGATATTTTGGGGCAGTAAATCCTTTGGGGTTGAGGATCTTAATAAAGTGTTCATAACTTCTTAAGAAGGCAATAAAATAGTAAAAAATGTAGATTTTTTTTTTTACTAAATTTTTAATTTTCCGTTCTGCTCGTGATCACCCCCCCCCTCACGCCTAATCCCTCTTGATAGGCTACCTATTTGTTGACAGGTGAAATGCTCATAATCCAAGGAATCAGAGCTACCTTCTTCGTTGGTACAGAAATAATTATCTCTCATTCAAGTATTATTATTATTTTCCATATTCCAGGTATTTGTTTTCGTGGAAAATCTTATGTATGGAGCGTTATCGAAAATACACGTCAACAGGGACTCAAGTCCTCGCATTAAGAGAGAGAGAGAGAGAGAGAGAGAGAGAGAGAGAGAGAGAGAGAGAGAATAATAGTCTATTACTCATAATTAAGAATTAAATCATAGGTTGGGCATCACTATCCTTATGTAGAAAACAGCCTCTCTCTCTTTTACACTTACAAATATTTTCACAGTATTTTTTTCCTATGTCATTCTCTCTCTCTCTCTCTCTCTCTCTCTCTCTCTCTCTCTCTCTCAACTGTGATAAGGTATTTTAACCCCTAACACTACCCGCTTTACCATTTTTCTAAAAGCATTGCTTTGATACCAGTCAGAACACGGAAGTAATACACGACATCGCTGGATCACAAGCGTTACAGTCCAGCTACAACAATACACAAATAACCTTCACATAGACTTAAACTAATGACGATGTTTCGCTCCGGCTTGACCATTAACTAGTCCACACACAAATAACCCACACAGCCGAGAGGAGCTTAAGACGACGTTTCGGTCCGACTTGGACCATTTACAAAGTCACACTAATAGAAAAGAGTGAGGTGTTTCAATATACATAAGCGAGGGGTATAAGGACGGTAACAAGAGAAGAAAAGGAAGTATTGGTAGTAGTAGAAGTTGTAGTGGTAAAAGAAAATAGGGAGTGTATCTTAGCAGCACAAGAAAGGGGAGTGAAGGGTGATGGGATAGAATAGTAAAGGTAATAGCAATAGTAGATGACTGGAGGGGACTGACCCCATTTCTGCCCCTACTTCATCTTCCTCTCCATTCTTCTGTTATTGCTAATACCTCTACTATTGCCTCCCTTCACCCTTCACTCCCCTTCCCCTCTTGTGCCACTAAACTACTCTCCCTACTTTCTACTACCACTATTACTTCTACTACTTCCACTACCAGCATTACTACTACCACTACTTCTTGTTCTTCCTCTTTTGGTCCCGTCCCTGTCTCCCCTCGCCTATGCATACTGGCTGAATCACTCCTTTCTGTAACTTTGACTTTGTAAATGGTCCAAGTGGGACCGAAACGTCGTGGTAAGGTGCTCTCTCTCATGTGTGGGTTATTTGTGTATTGTTCCAGTCACTGTATTGTTCCAGTCACGGTATTGTGCCTTTTTTTGCTCTTTATTACCTAATCACTAGTGACGAAAATCCGAGGGCCTTCTAGGGAGGTGCCTAGATACCGTTCAGTGACTCTTCATCCAAGGAACTGAATTTAACCTTTCCCTAGATCGAACCTGAATGCCTTCCATGATTAGTATTGTCGTGTGGGTTCTTGATGGATTTGGTAATAAACACAAACGTAGCTTGGCTTAGTAGCTTATATATTAGTGGAAAAATATGGGAAGCACTCAGGCCTGACCTGTCTGTCTCTATACTCTGCTCTGAACTGAGGCCAGTGGGCGAGAACGCCCACGGCATTCAAACGGTGACTTATGACATCATGCTAAGTTAGCAGAATGACTCAGTAATGGTTATACTGAACTACTACTGAACTACTACTGACATTAATCACAACTAAGAGTTAAACCTAATTAAAATATTTCACTATATTTGTTTCTAATAACTATATTATCTATGGCTGATAACTGTACTATCTATGGCTGATTACTATCGGTTAACTATACGCAGATATAAAGTAATTTAGGTTAATATAACGTAACGTCAGAAAAACATTTATTACATTTCTCTTTTGGTTTATATCGGGCGGAAATCAAGGAGCTGTAATCCGTGAGGAAAATAGCGTGGTGTTGTGAGGTCAAGTTAGTGTGGAGATACTCTGAGGAGAGCCAATAAGGCGAGAGCAAGTGTATCTGACCAATCACAGCCAACTATGATAAGAACGGTTGTCATGACTACGCCAGAGTCAATATTGCATGTGCACGAGGTGAACATAACAACTACTTAGCTCATGTCGCCGTGTGTAACCGCACCTGCTGAGTCACTTCCTCTCCCCTGAGGAGAGGAACATAGAAGAGAGTAAATCTTATGAGGACGTTTCGGTCCGACTTGGACCATTCACAAGTCACAAAGTTGATACGTAACCACGAACGTATATCTGGGTCAGAACACGTACGTATATCTGGGTCAGAACACGTACGTATACCAGGGTCAGAACCTCAGACAACACCGGGAAATCAGTCCCTCAGCTATGAGGATCCCTTTTTACCCCTAATGAATTTCCACATACAGTTGGCAGACATATATTGGAGCACACATATTCAATAATTTTTAAAGGGTTGGATGGGTAAGCCAGGGAAAGGCCTCGGTCAGATGACCAAAAGCTCCAGCTGCGGGTCATTATGTAAGACCCGCGTCAGGAAACACTTGTCCTGTTTTCTGACAAACCTTACTTAACCTCTGATGACCACACTGGTCATTAAGGCACTGATTGTCATCAGTGCATAAGCAGCCATGAATACTTAAATCCTAACTATAGGGATTAAATTAAAGTATAATTTTATACACATTGAGATATACACGCCACCAAGTGTGTATATTCTGCTGCTCTCACTGGTTTGTTTACAATCGTGTCATTACGATTTCGTGAGTCAAGAGATGCCATTACGATTTCGTGAGTCAAGAGAGATACCCTTCAAAATGTATCCCTTACTCAGCATTTGAGTTCAGCTGTATATTTCCCAGCCCCATCAACCAAAACACTTAACTATGTTTGTAGATAAAATTTATATGGAAATCAAATTAGGAACCTAAACTCATTTTGCACAAATTTACGTAATATATAATTGTTTATTTTACCTAACTTATTTAAGAATTCGCATAGCATTAGTTAATTTTTTTATTAAAAAAAATTGCACTTGGTATATACACAGGGAGGTGAGTATTTCTCAGGGAATATACGTTGGCAATATGCCTTAATCTTTGTGATTCAGTTTTAGGGATTCGTATATTCTTGACTAAAGGTATACAGCCTTATTTACCCTCGTGCAGTGGAAAGGCTTTTAACAAAATATACGAAACACTAAACAAAATCAGACCGGACACTAAACAAAATCAGACCGGACACTAAACAAAATCAGACCGGACACTAAACAAAATCAGACCGGACACTAAACAAAATCAGACCGGACACTAAACAAAATCAGACCGGACACTAAACAAAATCGGACCGGACACTAAACAAAATCGGACCGAAACACTTAACAAAATCGGACGCATCAGCAAGGTGCTGCTACCCTATTTTATATAAAAGTTATATTGTGAGAACAAAAGCTAGCTGTATTTCCCTGTAATATTCCATCATCCAGTCCTTAGACTGGAATTATTTTTATTAATTTTATTGTAATTGTTGTTACTGCTGTTGTTATTATTATTATTATTAATTATTATTATAATTATTGTCGAAAAGAATAATTAGGTAATCTCAAAAAATACCTGATTTAAAACAGAAAGACAAAGATAGTTGAAGATTTAATAAAACTCTCTTTTGACACCCGGGAGAAGAAGAGGATCCTGTGACTAGATCTTCTTTAGTGTTCCTGTCTCAGTTACCTCCACAGCATACACATACACATACACATACACACACACACACACACGCCACTGTCTGGTCGGTGAGTTTATAGATCTAACCTAAATTAAGAAACAGATCTGGAGTTCGTACGACCTTGGTGAAAGCTAAATATGAAGAGATAAAGCTAAAAAAAAAAAAAAAAAAAGGAAATGCATGAGTGTCTTATTCACGAACACTGTTACCGTAAGAAAGCGCTCACTGCGCCATATGGATTTAGCGCTCAGCAATATGGAATTCGTAATAATGTTGGTTGAATTACCGACGACATGTTAGGTAAATGGACACATGTGCAGATAATGCGATATTTTACCGTGGCAACGTTTCGCTTTTCTGGAGAGCGAAACGTTGCATTACCTGCACCTGTGTCCTTTTACCTAACAATATGCCAGGGAATCACATTCGATCCAGGAGAAATTATAATAATAATAATAATAAGCATAATAATAATAATAATAATAATAATAATAATAATAATAATAATAATAATAATAATAATAATAATAATAATAATAATAATAATAATAATAACGAATAAAGACCACAGCTGACATACTATATGGAAAGCAGCTGGTTATGCAGAGCATTTCGGGCAAATTAGGTCAATTTTATCCCCAGGATGCGACCCACACCGGTCGACTAACACCCAGGTACCTACTTTACCGACAGGTAAACAGGGACAGCTGGTGTCCTAAGGAAACACGTTCTCACGTTTCCACCCGTACCGAGGATCGAACCACGGACCTCAGTGTGTAAGCTGAGTGCGCTACCAATCGAGCTGCGGGACACCCCTCCGCATAAGAGACAATAGCTCCACGTCTACGGATCAAGAGACCGTCACAGGGAAAATGAGCAGTGTTTAGAAATCGCCATAAAACATCCCTCGGTACGACACTTATCCCTATAATTAAAAATAAATAATCCAGCAGACATTCAGTTATGGCTGACCATTTTTTTATCTCTCCCCTGAATCGTGTTTTCATCGTGTCAAATTTATTAATGAACTTTTTAAAATCAGCAACGTTTTTTTGAACATTACCAGAAAACGAGCGAACTGCAGTATTGCCTATATATTTTTACCGAATTTACTCTAAGGACGGCTAATTTTTTATTATTATCTTCAATACACGTTACTCAGGAGGGGGGAAAAACACTCATATAACATCTAGGGAAATGTAGCCAAAAGGTTCAGAGAACCTACAGGTTGACAAATTAGACACAAGTGTAACACTTGTGTATATTTATTGAGGAAACGTTTCTCCACACAGTGGCTTCATCAGTCCTACACAAAGGAGAATGGTGAAGATCAGAAGGAGTTTGAGGTAATGAGTCCTTCAACCTGGAGTCAATGTAATCAGTCTATCAAGCTTGATATAATGAAGTCTCTCTACGTAGAAAACAGGTGAACATAGAGGATATAAGGTCACACCTAGGTGTATACACCTGAGGTGTAAAACATGAGTGCCCTGTAGAGGTGAAGTCAAGGTGAAGTGTTGATAACACCTGGGATAGATTTAGAAGTGATGCTAGTTGACTTTGTGATGCTGCTTAGTCAAGTGTTCCCTCTAGGGCTCCCTCTAGGGCTCCCTCCAGGGCTCCCTCCAGGGCTCCCTCCAGGGCTCCCTCCAGGGCTCCCTCCAGGCCTCTCTCCAGGCCTCTCTCCAGGCCTCTCTCCAGGGCTCCCTCCAGGCCTCCCTCCAGGCCTCTCTCCAGGCCTCTCTCCAGAGCTCCCTCCAGGCCTCTCTCCAGGCCTCCAGGGCTCCCTCCAGGCCTCTCTCCAGGCCTCTCTCCATTTCTCCCTCCAGGAATCTCTCCAGGCTTCTCTCCAGGGCTCCCTCCAGGCCTCTCTCCAGGGCTCCCTCCAGGCCTCTCTCTAGGCCTCTCTCCAGGCCTCTCTCCAGGCCTCTCTCCAGGGCTCCCTCCAGGCCTCTCTCCAGGCCTCTCTCCAGGCCTCTCTCCAGGGCTCTCTCCAGGCCTCTCTCCAGGCCTCTCTCCAGGCCTCTCTCCAGGGCTCCCTCCAGGCCTCTCTCCAGGCCTCTCTCCAGGCCTCTCTCCAGGCCTCTCTCCAGGCCTCTCTCCAGGCCTCCCTCCAGGGCTCCCTCCAGGAATCTCTCCTGCGCTCGGTCTTGCTGATCGTTGCTCCAGGAAAATATACAGTAATGAATTCCAGGAACATGCTTACCCTTGCGGGTGTAAATATAAATTGTATTGTTTGAAGCTTTCAGTTAAATTTCCGTGGTCGAATCATTCCAAGTCACTCTTAATTATGAGTGGCCTCAAACATAGCGGTACGGAGAACTAAATCATGGGCTGGAAGTGGGGAGGGATAAATGGAGAATCGGAAGATGGAAGGAGGAAGGGAGAGATGCAGACCCGGAGGAGGGGAATTAACGAGACACAGATGAAAGGACCTTAAAGACGAAATCCTGGACGGTTAGCGGCAGCAAGAGACAGATTAACAAACGGAGGAAGGAAGGGTGGAAAAGAGGGAAGCAGGATAGGACGGAGGGACTACTGCAAATCAAGACCCACTATGCCTCTCCACCCCTCAGCCCTCCATCGTTGCACCCCTCCACCTCTTCCACCACTCCACCTCTTCCAGCCCCTCCACCTCTTCCACCACTCCACCTCTTCCAGCCCCTCCACCTCTTCCAGCCCCTCCACCTCTTCCAGCCCCTCCACCTCCCCATCATCACGTGTCGTTGAGGCAGAACATGCAACATTTTCCCCGGCACGTTTGCACAAGTAACTGCCTCGAGTGTGGCATTGATTATCGAGTAAATTCCAACAAGTATCAAACATATATTTATTATTTCACGTAGGAAAGCTGTTAGCTGAATCTCTAGAGGTGATGTAGCTCAGGTCTAGCTGAGGCTGGAGTGAGGGAGACGTCACACTTACTGCATTTATTTATTTGTGAAATAATTACTAAATTTACAAGAGTGATGGAAAAGACATTTTAGGCCCCATTCTCCCCCTTAATGCACCAATTTCATATATATATAGGGAGGTACCACCAGTATATATACACATTATCGTGTTGTGATATATTTGTTTACTTGTAACCTCTTCTCAGCTGTCTTCCACACATCTTTATTCTTTTCCTCACTCACGTAAAATCAGCCTATTGCACAATGTTACTCTCGCCTTATATACAAAACTTGCAAGATCGTGTTATTGTTGTAGCTTCTTCGTCTTCTTCTTCTAGAGCATGCATGGGCATTAAAGATCATGGAGAAGAAGATCAGCCATTGTGAGAAGACGTACATTAATGTGATCTTGCTAAGGAAGGGAATTAGCTTTCCACGGGTCCCTTAGTTGGCTCATGAGCGGTTGCTGGACGCGTAAGACTTCCTGGTAAAGTTCTCTCTTCCCTCGCAGCCCGGCCTGGAAATTAGGCTTCCTTATTGACTGTCTGGTCATCCAGGTTGTTGCTGCTATGCGGGTAGCAGTTCAGCTTCCTCCTGAGAACTTGTTCCAGCAACTTTTCTATTTGCTGGCAACGAGTTGGACGTAGATAAATAACTGGAAGAAAGGGAGATGCAACTATAACAGTCTCATCAGTTAAGATTTGCTAGGAATTTTAACCCGGGGTACGGAGGAGTTAGCCATCCAGGATAATCCAAGAAAGTCATTGAGTCCTGTCTGTCTTATTTCCGTTGCGGTCCTTCAATCTTTTCCCCCCAGGATGCGACCCACACCAGTCGACTAACACCCAGGTACCCACTTACTGCTAGGTGAACAGGGTCAGCACGTGTAAGGAACTATCCCCAACGTTTTCACCCGTGCCGGTGATGGAACCACGGTCACTCAGTGTGCGGGGGAGAGTGTTCACAACTGAGCCACAGGACACCTGTACCGAACGACGATGCTATGGAAACACCAGATGATAAAAATCAGTAATTGGAAGCTTCATACAGACAAATTCACCCGTACAACATTCTTCAAGTCAATCAAACTGACTGGAGCTGGTCTACTGTGCAGTCTAACCTTGTCTAAATAGCTGGTCTACTGTGCAGTCTAACCTTGTCTAAATAACTGGTCTACTGTGCAGTCTAACCTTGTCTAAATAGCTGGTCTATTGTGCAGTCTAACCTTGTCTAAATAACTGGTCTATTGTGCAGTCTAACCTTGTCTAAATAACTGGTCTATTGTGCAGTCTAACCTTGTCTAAATAGCTGGTCTACTGTGCAGTCTAACCTTGTCTAAATAACTGGTCTACTGTGCAGTCTAACCTTGTCTAAATAGCTGGTCTATTGCGCAGTCTAACCTTGTCTAAATAACTGGTCTATTGTGCAGTCTAACCTTGTCTAAATAACTGGTCTATTGTGCAGTCTAACCTTGTCTAAATAACTGGTCTATTGTGCAGTCTAACCTTGTCTAAATAACTGGTCTATTGTGCAGTCTAACCTTGTCTAAATAACTGGTCTAATGTGCAGTTTAACCTTGTCTAAATAAAATTTCCAGTTATTGGTTGAAAAAGACACTTGAGCAAACACTACGACGTTTATTAGAAAACGTTTCGGTCCTGGGTTCTCGAACAAGGTCCCAAGACCGAAACGCTTTTTAATAAATATGACCTAGTGCTTGCTTCCGTGCTTTTCTTAACCACTCATCAGTATCAAATCACTAAGGTTTGTACAATAATTTTCGACATACAAATTTCAATAATTTCAATTACCGTTTGTATATTTTTATCATAAACAACCTAGTAATTTGAATAAATGGTTTAGAAAACCGACAAGTTGATTAAAAAGACACTTATACAACACTTGGGTATCTTCATACCAGAATAAAGATACCCAAGTGTCTTATTAATCAGTGTCTTATTTATCAGTGTCCTATTTATAAGTGTCTTATTTATCAGTGTCTTATTTATCAGTGTCTTACTTATCAATATCTTATTTATTAGCCTCGTAATTGTTAGGAGAGCACATGTGGTTTAGAGACCATCAGAGCCCTGTTAGCATTCTTTAATTTTATACATTATTTCCCATGTTTATTTACATCTATGGATTAAGTATTCAGTCCCATTACAAAACATACCATTAAAATCGTTCGTGAAAATGTTGACGTTCAGAGCCTCAATAAGTCTTACACTGCCAGACGTCAGCTGTCCATTTATTTTATTTCATTATTGTCGGTAAATTATACGTAAATATAGGCTATTTTTTGTAAAAATAATGGGTTTTTAGTTAAAATGTATTAATTTTAGTGGTAAGCAAAAAATATTCCCCAAAATCATAAATTATCTTCAGTCTCGATTAAAAGTGTGATAATCTACATATTTTAGCTAAACATCGACGTATGTCCCTAACCTATTCTATAACAGTAAAACAAAAATTGAAGATATTTATAACAGGTAATAATAAACGAATTGCAATGCGTGCGAAAATGATCAACAGTATGCAACTGCTGGCATACTAGTCGACATAAAGGTTTTGAAATTCCGTTTTACTGATTCAATGTACATTAGATATTATTGAACAGTACACATGTTTGATTGAATAGTCTTAACACGACTGCAAACAAACCACGTACCGTGGTTTTCAGTCACATATATTTTGTCTAACTTATTTTTAAAGCTAGCCAAGCTTTTAGCTTTCAGGACTATTTGGCAGATTGTTCGACTCATCTACAACCCTACAACCGAACCTCCATTTTCCTATGTCTTTCCTAAATCCGAATTTTCCCAACTAGAATCCAATGTTCTGACTTCTTTCTTGGTTAGATATTCTTAGCGTCCTATTCATACCTTCTTTATTTAACCGTGTCTACCACTTGTATACTTCAGTAATATCAGTAATGTCTAATAGATTTAACATCAATAACTTCACTCATCATTTTCAGATGTGGATTCGTATTAATCACATTTACATAATCGTTTTGAAAATGGCCACTTTCCCTCTGCTCTGTAAATATTATTTGCTCATTTACCTTTTATTTTTTGTTTGTTTGAATGTGAAGCGGTTTTATACTAGCATCAATCTTATTAATCGGGAGAATGATGGTAATGAAGCTGTGGAATGTACTGAGAGTGAAGAGGGAATAGTGTTGGGAGAGAAGCAGAGTAATAGAGGGGTGAGTAGGGTGTGTATGCGAGATTATTACTGACGGAATGGAAAGACTGGTGAAAAGTGGTGAAAATTCTGAGGATCAGAGTAGTGTTAAGAGAGGTGAGTCCAGTTAGTGAACGAGCGGTGAGTCCAGTTAGTGAACGAGCGGTGAGTCCAGTTAGTGAACGAGCGTACTATCCACAGGTATGAAAAAGTTACTGGTAACAGAACAAAGGGTAACTTGAACAGTAAGGAAAGCTTTCTTAAGACATCACTTGAAAAATTTCTCCTTAGAGAGAAACATTGTCCCAAAATCTGTGTAGGCCTACAAGGCGGTTAATCCAACCACAGAGATCTAAATGAAGAATTTCGAACAATTACGTAGCGCTGTAGGCTTACACAAATCTTTCATAACAATGCGACTGTAAAGAACTCACGGATCGGGTACTGTTTCGCTACTTTTAGAACTGATTTACTCAGGGTTCGAGTACAGGTCGTTCCGTGAATCAGTCACTTTACAAGAATCATTCCCACAAAAATATCATTCTGTCGTCTCACACAAAAAAAAATAAGCCGGTACTCTTTCTCAAAAATAATAAATGAATCTGTGCTCCAATTACCCGAATTAAGCCTGAATGTCTCTTTACCCCCTCCCTCAGGCGCTGTATAATCCTTACGGGCTTAGCTCTCTCCCATGATGATAATGATAATAATAAAGTCCAAAAAAAAGTCTTATAAAATATTCAACCGTAATATACAGTTCCCACTAGGAAATACTTATTAAACAAAAGCAATATGCTTTACAAATAGCTTCTCATAGACCCTCCGCTCTTAGTCGGACTTCAGTCCTGATGTAGCATTCACAAGGTCGGCTTCAGAACCTTCAGCCATTGATAACTGAATGTACTTCATTGGGTAAAACGCACAAATTTAAGTGGCTTGTAGTTCAGTGGTAGAACCTTCGGCTCACAATGCAAGAATCCGGGCTCCCTCTCGGGTTAGTGAAGACAAATACGCAACAATCTTTGCACCTACTGCTCCACTTCACTTTGCAGTAAATAGGTACATGGGTGACAGAGTACTGTTTTGTGTCACTGGGGAAGGTGGTTGGTAGCGTACCTGACAGCTAGGCTTTGTAATGAACTTAAATAGGATAACAGCTGTTAACCTGCAAACCTATCAGTGTAAAAAATAAAAATAAATAAAATATATACTGTGTAAAACTTGTGGCAACGTTTCGCCCTCCAGGAATTGTGTTACTTTACAAAATGACTTACTTCTTTTACCTCGTCTGGTGAGTGAGTACTCAGAGTTGAGTAACTTTTGAATAACACTCAACTAATACAGCCTCGTTCCGAGATGAATCAATCAACAACGCTCAGCTTGACTATAGTCCGGAATTGTTTTTCCCTCGCACGACGCCGCCGCCAGGGTAATTGTTACTGGCATGGAAAAAAACCCACCTGCAACCAGGGAGCCAATCAGCGAGGAGCAACGCCCCGCAGGTTAATTGGAAAGGTAATACGAGAGGAAAGCGTAAAGAAACCCACCACCAAAATATCTACCAGTCTTCGAAAGAGAAGGAACTGGGTGGCAACAAACTGCGTCAGAGGCAACCACACACTCCAACTCCACCACTGTTTATAATTCACTAGATACACAGGTGTAAATTAGGTCTAGTGAATCAACACAGAATGAAATTGAAGATAAATCTTTCTCCCCGGGTAATAAACTGCTTCCAATCAAATATGTTCAGTGTTATTCACATGAGAGGTTTTCTCGCGGTATTTCAACGTAATTGACCAGCGTAAATATTGCAATGTTTCATAGATCCAGGTATCGTTTACACTCCAGTGGTATCACCTAATATCTTCCTGGTTCTCACCTGATATATATATATATATATATATATATATATATATATATATATATATATATATATATATATATATATATATATATATATATATTATATTTATATATATATATTCTTTCTTTCTTTCAACACGTCGGCCGTTTCCCACCAGGGCAGGGTGGCCCAAAGAGAAAAACAAAAGTTTCTCTTTTTAACTTTAGTAATATATACAGGAGAAGGAGTTACAAGCCCCTTGCTCCCGGCATTTTAGTCGACTCTTACGACGCGCATGGCTTACGGAGGAAGAATTCTGTTCCACTTCCCCTGCAACCACAACTAGGTGAGTACACACACACACACACACACACACACACACAGTGTGTTGCCGACACCACCAGTAACAACCCTGTGAGGGTGAGATCTACAGCACAACATGACTTACACTAGATGTGATTATTTCCGGAGAGGCCTTAGCCTACATTGGAGACTGCATTATCAAGCCGTCTCCTTTTTAGCTGAAATAATCTGTAATGTGCAAATCTCAGTGCCAGGTCGTCTTTTTCGCCGGGGGGGGGGCAAGGGGTGGGGAGAAGAGGATGGAACAAAGACAGCTGCTGGAGGCAGACGCAACAAAGACAGCTTCGCGGGAGGAAGACGCAACAAAGACAACGACACAGAACATAAACACGTTACAGCTTTCCTTCGCAGGCTCTTGGAAGGTTTAAGAACCACTCTTGTGCCTCTGGGCTTATTCTGAGGCCGAGTGAGAGACAATAGCGAGTGGCAGGGGGCGGGCGAGATTACGGAAGGTGCCTCATTTCTGAGAGAGGATTATCTTGCTTTAATGTGCCAGGGGAGCT